>JANHAO010013767.1:0-15675 GCA_026873985.1 Saraca asoca | reverse complement strand
TTAAAATAAACGCACTAACTTGTTTGTTGTAAGCCATTGTAAGGAAGAGCAGTGAAGGAGAATAGTTTGCAGGGTTTTTAATTTTGAAATTACACAGTTTTAAGTTTAAAAGACCATAATTTTGTATGAACTTCAATACAAAGAAGAAAGAGCATATACCAATTAATGCATACAACTGAAACATCTTTCTTGTCAGCCTGGGTCATATACACAAAAAAGGTGGAAATTATAACTAATGTCAAAGAAGCAATTGCAAACACCCAAAATAATTTCTTGCTCTTTTTAGCCTATCCATTAAAACATAACAGTTTTGAGATTATTAAAATGAAAGAAATAAAAAAAGATGGAAGAAAAAGTCATGACTATTGCCTTTCTTACAATATGTTTGGATTTAATAAGGAAGAGCAAGAGTGCTACTCCAATCACTATTGTCTATTCGTTCTACTATTTGCAAAGAAGACAAAAAAAATGAGGTTAAGTGAATTTTTTCCTTTAAAATTTTTTATGTTACTAAAATGAAAAGGAAGAGCACTTTACACCCCATAGTGCATGGAACTCAAGACAAAACGCATGACAGAAACAATATTTATATTCTTAGTGAATTTTTTTATGCTAAGAGGACATTTAAGTTGTTGTAGGGAAATGGTAATAGTAGCTCCAGCCATAAATCCCACAATGGCAGCATAAGGCTGGAAATTAATCAAAAAGATCAAGTTTGCAAGTATATAGTGAAATGTTGGATAATGGCCATTTGATTCTAAAACCTCAATTCTTATAACAAAAGGTGTGTTTATTATATCTTTAACAAATCATATCACTTAAAAACTTTGTTTGAAGCCGACATGACACAAATTACCCTAATTTGTGCCTAAAATTAATTTTAATGCATCATGGATCTAACCCTTGTCTTTTTGGTTAAAAAGACCTTTATTTTATTTAATGATTGGGTGGTCAACTTGTGTGCACCTTGACTAATCTATCTTTCTAGGTGAGTCAAAGGCAAGCTATTTACGCTCAACCCAAGGGTTGTACGAGGAAATTCCTGGCTACTTGGCCCCAAGTGGTAGTTCTTACAATTTATGAGAATTGAATTAAACATACAACGTATATGTCATCACAGATTTCAAACTCACTCTCAATTGCTAAGCCAACCTCTTAAGGTTGCTCGACAATACTCTATACTATATTTAGTATAAGTTGATCTCAAAAGCATATTAAAAAAGAAAGTTTAGAAATGATATTATCTCTTACATATTATAGTGCAAAAGTAATTTAGACAAATTGAGCAAGTACCACATTTTAAAACTACTAATTCGACATATATATGAAAAACTTTGAGTGCCATTAGGGTGATTCCAGTGAAGAAAGTGATAGTAAATGCAAGGTGCATATAGTCATGAGTTTCAAAATTAGCAATCTTATCTGTCAGCATACTCCCAAGTAGCAGAGAAGCTACAACTATTAGTCCTATTGCAATATCTCTTAAGCTATCCAAGAAAGAATATGCAAAAGGAGCCACAAAGCTTGTGTCTACACATAATAATAAAATATTTGAATCACATAACTAAAGAACGGAGCCTACCAACTACCGGAAAACTAAAATTATGCAAGTTGTTTCAATAAAATTAGGAATACTCACATATTAAAATATAGTCCCCTTTTCCTATTAATGATTTGTAATCCAGATTGTTGACTAGCTTTGTATTTCAACATTTGAATTTTAAAATTCAAAATGGAAGCAAAGCATATAATCCAAAACAAAGGCCAATCTTTATTCAATAACCACACTCAAATTAGAAAACTTTTATATATGGACATCATAAACAACTTCCTCATTGATCACCATAACAGATTCAAAATGATAATCCATAGCTTCATACATAATTTTCATAAAACTCTTTTAAGAAATCAATAGTTTCATACACAATTTTCATAAACTCTTTCAAGAAAATAATAACTTGAAGTATACATTTACTATATGCAGCCATCTTAGTCTTGCTTCTATATTGAAAGTTTATCAAGATAAACATATTGCCTAACTTCAAAGGTGGAGATAGGTGATTAAAATAAAATCAAGTAGTAGAGTACAATTGTGTCATATACAAAGGCAAACATCTATAACAAATGTTCAAAAGTAGTAGGCATTCATTCTTTTAGATAAAAATCATATAATTAAACTTATCTGACAATTATCTTGTACATGCTTTCATTATTTGAACAAGAGATATCACATAAGCTGTTTTAATTAAATAGTAATTATGATAATCTATTTAATGGTCATGTGTATGATGTATAGAAAGTTTTGAAATAGATTAGATAAATTGGTCATCAAAGAAAAAAAAATATACACATAATTAAAGGCACAAAAAGGGAAAATGAATCGTAAATTAAACAAAAAATTACTAAAATATAAACATAATAATAAGCTAGACAAAAAGTTATTAAAAAAATGAGAGGTACAAAAAGTTTCCAAAAGTGCATAAAAAGTTGAAATCTTCACAAAAGATGACACTATTATGACAAAGGAAATATTTTACATTGTAGTATCAACTTAAGAATACATTTCATGGAAGATGTGTTAGAGAGCAAGATTCCCTCTATCAGCAATACAAGGTCCAAAATTAAACCAATAAGTATTGAGTTAAGGCCTATACATTAACATGTATTAGAACATATATTGCTAATAATCCCATTCCCAAAACCTCGAAATTATAACATAAACATTATAAAAGATATTATAAAGTACAAAGCTTAAGATTGTTCTTTGGTCAATGAAAAAAGAAATTCCACATAGTTCTAGTTGCATTAATGGGTAATTGATTATAGAAAATCATGCTTGTAAACATAGCCTACCATAGTTTGAGTCAGACAATTGCTATGAAATTTGGAAGACTCTTATAGAAAACATCAAAACACAAACCATTTCAATAAAAAAATAAAGTATTGATACTACGTTCAAAAACTACCATCCAAGCATCATAAGTAATTCATTTACACCACTAAAGTTAAAATGTAAATTGAGAATATAAAGGCTTTCAAAAATATATTAGAACACCAATCTTTATAATTTCCCTTGCAAGTTGCTCTATTTCTTCATCTATAGTTACTGTACAAGAAAAATAAAAAATACATACACAATACACATTATATAAAACATAAAAGTGTTAAAATGTAAAAGTAGACAATCAAAATTGGTAATCTTTCTACACAACCTCTATTTCATGCTTTTTCTCTATTCTTTCTCATTTTTGAAATGATTAAAAATTAACATTTTCTATGATTTAACTTATGAAACTTTTGAAGCACCCAAACCTATAGTTCAGTGAAAAGTTAGCTCAAATGATTAGCTATGAAGCTCTCACAATGTCCATCATTTTCCTAGAGGCACAATATTTTGAGAAACACATAATGAAAAATATATAACTCTTAATGATGGTAAACTTAGTAATGTACATATGCATCTCTTTCTCTCTAATAAAAAATACATTTTTGTCATGTTAGTTTCATGTTGTAAAGAGAAAACCAATAATTTCATATTTAGATGGTTTAGGATTTTAGGAAGGAATTTGCTAAAGTATTCTTCTTGCAAATATGAAATTAACATAAGATTTTATTAAAATATCTACTTAGTTTTGAGTATAACACATTTAAATGGATATTTATATGTAGGTGGACCTTTTTGGCAGGTACTATGATGTAGGAGACAATGTAAAACAAACAGATTTTCATAACAAATTTTTGCCATATGAAAGCTCTAGTATATGTTATAGAAAATATTTAAAATTTTCCATTCTAGACTATGATAAAATGAAATATGGATTTAAAAATATACATTGGAATTATGTTAATATGCCATGTTTGAATTGTAAATTTGAAACAAGATAAACTAATAATAAATCTTACTTATATTCGCAATATTTTCCATTAGGTTGATTTGGGCAATTGATAGAATTTCCCCTCTAGCAATCCTTAGTTTTTTCAATTTTAGGGAAGACTTTACAACTTTTTTATAGGAGAAAATTGTTTTTGACTAGCAACATAGCGTAATAATAACTTATCATTTTAATATGACATCTGGGCCAGGGTCTTATCCATCATTGAATTCACTAAAATCTTGTAGTTTAGGTTTAGTATACGTAAAAGCCTAGTATATAATATCACAAAAGGGGCTTAATAATTCATTTTGATATTAAACTCTAATAATATTATAAAATATGGGTAGTCCAAATTGCAGATTTCTAATAATTTCCCACTTAGACCCCATAATTTATAATCTATGGCCACTTTTGTTTAATATCAAAATAAATTATTATTATACTATTACACCTATAGGTCTGTTAAAAATATAAGTGCCTAATAATGCGGAAGATTATCTCTGAAAGGGTATAATAATGTCATACATATTACACACTTACACTTCATTGACCAAGATATTAGATATGCATAATAAGACTTACATAGTGATAGTTGTAACTTTATGTAAATCTCCACACAACAGTCTTAGTATCCACCTAAAGATGCCAAATGAGACTCAATATTCTTAACTTAAGGGTGAGGCATGGCATTAATGTCTCTAAACAATATGTCATAACTAGGAGAAATTGTGCATAACAATAACATATGGCAAAATGATGAATATTTCATTTTACATTCTCAGAGATTTACAACAGATTCAATGTGATCACATCAAATATAATGCTCCCACTAACCCAGTACATTAAAAAGACTTAGCCAAACCAATATTATTTACTTGATCATGATACATTCTAATTGCTAAGCCCCTGGTTAGTGGATCTGCAAGCATATGATCCATGAAAATATGCTCAATACAAGTGATGAATTTGTGTATCCTCTCTCTCACAAATTGGTACTTAACACCAAAATCTTTCATAAAAATAAAGCTTTTATTATTTTGAGAGAAGCTAACAGTAGTAACATTGTCGTAGTAGATGGTTAAGGGTCTTAAGATGCTCTCAATTATGTTCAAATCAGTAATGAAATTCCTTAACCATGCAGCTTCATGAGTAGCTTTATAATATGCAATATACTTTACTTTCATAGTAGAGGTTGTTGTACTTGATTACTTGACACTTTTCCATGATACAACTCATCCTTCCATCATAAAGCTATATCTAAATGTTTATTTATAGTTATCTGGACAACCTATAAAATTTGAGTCTAAGTAGCCTATAACCTTGATATCTCTCAATTTTCTATAGTTTAGCATGTAGTCTTTTGCACCTTACAAATACCTCATCACTCTTTTAACTGCAGTTCAATGTCTCTAATAAGGATCACTATGGTACCTCCCCTATACACCAATAGCAAAAGCTATATCTAGATGCATACATATCTGAGCATACATCAAGCTACCTACGACTAAAGCATGTGGGATTTTTTTATTATTTTCTCTTTCTTCATTATTCTGAGGATATTGGGTCTTTGAAAAAATTTCATCCTTTTGTATGGGTGCTAAAGTTTGAGAGCATGCTAACATGTTGAACTTTTTAAAGATTTTCTCAATGTATAACCACTAAGACAAGCCAAGTAGACATTGAGATCTATCACAGCAAATTTCTATGCCCAATACAAATAAAGCATTCCCAAGATCTTTTATTTTAAAATGCTCAGACGACATTTGCTTTATCTTAGTCAACATATTTGAATTATTATTAACAAAGAGAATGTCATCAATATATAGTATAAGTATTACAAAGCTGTCTGCACTTACCATCATATAAATGCACTAGTTTGCATTATTCTCCTTGAATCCAAGAAAAGTCGTTATCTTATCAAACTTGAGATACCACTGGCTAGATATTTGCTTTGAGCCATATGTGGACTTTCTCAGTTTACACATAAGGTATTCTTTGCCATTCTCTTAGAAACCACTTAGTTGTCTCATATAAATTGTTTTTGACAAGTCGCCATTCAAGAATGTTATTTTAACATCCATATAATGTAACTCCAAATCATAGTACGCTACCATCGCCATAATAACTCAAAATGAGTTCTTAGTAAAAATTGATGGGAAATTTTCTTTGTAATCTATGCCTTCCTTTTGTGTGTAGCCTTTAGCTACAAGCCTAGCCTTGTGCCTCTCAATTTCCCCTTAAGTATCTCTTTTTAGTCTTAAAGACCTATTTACATTTAACTAGTTTATAATCAACACGTAATTTAACCAGATCCCACACTTGATTCTTATATATTAAGGCTAATTCATCTTTCATTGCACTAATCCACCTTGAAGAATTAGGACTGGATATAGCCTAGGAAAATGTAGTGTGATCAATGTTTTCATTGACATCATATTCATGTTCTTATAGGTACACCACTTAATCATTTGAAATTGCTGGTCTGAGCTTTCTATTAGATCTCCTCCAAGGAATGTCTATAACTAGTTCCTTTAGCTCCATATCTTCTATCATAGGTTATACTAGATTAACCTATGGGATGATGAAAGATGATCTTATAGCTTGTGGAACTAGTGGAATCATGACACTTTTTTCTTTGAAAGTGGTGATGTGCGATACCTGACTCTCGCTGTCTAACTTATTATCAAAATAAATGGTTCTATATGATTTGATTACTCTAGTTATATGAGTTGGATAGTAAAATCTACTGTCTCTTGAGCCATTGCAATAGCCTATAAGAACGTAGAGATAGTTTTAGAATAAAGTTTCTTTTTTAAGGGAATATAAGGTTTTACCTCTGCCTTGCAACCCTAAATATGACAATGCCTTAGACTAAGCATTTTACCATTTAATAACTTATAAGGAGTCTTGGGACTAACTTGCTTGACATTTGATTTAAAATGTAGGCAATTGTTTTTAAAGCATCACCCCATAAAAATTTCAGCAACGAAGAATAAGTGAGCATACATCTAACCATGTCCATGACGTCTGATTTCTCCTCTCCACTATACCATTTTATTTAGGTGTTCCAGGCATCATGTAACTAGCTTCAATGCCATACTATCGCAAATATCTAGCAAAGGGACTTGGGTTTCTTCCATTCTCGTCATACTCGCCATCACATTCACCACCTCTATCAAAGTTGAGACTTTTAATTTCCTTTTCATATCTAAGCTTAACCATAACTTTAAAAGCTTTAAAAGCATCCAAAGATTCAGATTTTTTGGTAAGCAATTCAACCCATCCAAATTGGGACTGATTATTTATAAAGGTAATAAAGTATTTATAACCACATATGACAGTAGGAGAAATAGGCCCATTGATAAATTAATTCTAAGGCTTCTTGTTTTCTACTTTTTTTTCCCTTTATGGCTTTAGAACGAATTTCACTTTGATGCAGTCTATACATGTGTTGAAATTTGAAAAATCCAACAGGACCCATTCTTTTATCAATCTTTGCATTCTTTCTCAAAAAATATGTCCTAGACATCTGTGCTATAACATTGAAGAATTCTCACCGACTCTCTTTCTCTTTTTGCTAATTACAGTATTAAATGTGTTTATGAAACTAGGATCAAGATTAATTTTATATCATACATTAGACAATATACTAGAACCAACCATGCATGAGTTATAAAATAAATCAAACTTTCCATTTTCAAAATAACAGGAATATCCATTAAAATCCAATGTAACAACGAAAATCAAATTCCTTCTCATGGAAGGTACATAAATAGTATTCTTTTGTTCTAATACATGACTGGGAGAGAAACATAAAAAAATATTTCCTATATGCTTCACTTGTACTTTGTAGCCATTTCCAAGTCAGACAATAAGCTCCCCTTCACTTTGCCTCCTCAGGATTCTCATTGCCTGTAAGGAATTCGACTCATGAATAATAGCACCTACATTAAATTCAAAATAAACTAGAGCCAAAAAAGAACCTTTCTTCTTTTTCTCAATCCATTTTTGTACTTGAAATAATCTACTTTCTTATGCCTATGTTTCTTGTAGAATCTATAATTTTCTTTGAACTGAGCCTTTTTAGGCTTGTGATGATTATCTTTTATTTCACTCTTTTTTCTTATCATGAGTGGATTTTCGTTTTCTGTGCCACTGATGCCTTTTGTTTCCATGTTCTAAAGTTGAACCATGAGAAACAAAATTTGTAGTTTGAACCTTTCCCTTTCTCATGTCCTTCTCTACTTAAGTCACAATGGATATTAACTCATTAATGGTCAATTCACCTTTTTAAGTATTTACAAAGTCTTCAATGCATTAAACTGAGTATGCAGAGACTCTAATGCATGCCAGATGAAGAAGCTATCACCCAGATCAACCTTCATGCTCTTTAGCTTGTTATAATAGTTAACCAATTTTAAATTGTGCTCCTGCACTCCATTAAAACGGTCACATATTATTTTTTTCCAATAGTGAGAGGTAATGATTTTTCTCTAGTTTATCAAATTTTACAAACTTTTTTGCATCTGAATCATGAAAGGTCTTTGCATTTTGTGATTTAGGAATGCTTTGTCTAATGATCTTCCATAGTGTACTTCATGACTATCATGTATATATGGTTTGAATGAGCCCATTTCTCATGTTTTATCCTCAGTTCAGCACTTGAGTTTGCATCAAAGACATATTCCTCTTCTCTAAGTGCTAGATCCAAATTGGTGACAAACATATACAAATTTAAAGATTTAGCCCAGTCTTTATAGTTTCTCCCATTCAACATCTTTACGGAAGATAATTGCATAGGTAAAATAGCTAAGGAAAATTTATCAATATTAACACATGTAATATTTTAATCATGCTTATATTTTCCTTATAAATATTGACTATGTAGGTTTACATAGTATTATACCATAAGAAATAATACCGAATGGGTTTTCAAAATTTTATAATATAATACAAGAATTAAATATTACATCCCTAAAACTTAATTTCAATAGGGTGTTTAAGATTCTAAGAATGCAATACTTAATCCTACATTCATATACCAACAGGCTATATTAATAATATCATACCGAAAAGGCATGTAATATTAATAATGCATCATTTTCCTAGATACGATATTAAATAATTTTATTTTTAACAAAATTTTATATAACTAGTCCCACAATAGGTGGGTATGCAACTACACAAAAAATAATGGCATAATATGAGTTATTAATAACTCCTACAAATAACACTTAATAAAATAGGAAAAATCAATATAATAAAAATGTCTTGTAAAGTACTTTAATAAGTAAAATGACAATAAAATCATAAGGAAGACTTGCAATTTAGTTGGTAGAGTAGAAAGCTCTTGAACTTATGGTTTCAAGTTTAATAATGTGTGAAGACACTTTTTTTTTTTTGCCATAGCTCAAACTTTCATCTGTCTTACCCATTTAATTAAAAATTGGTCTATTTATTTGGATTTGACTTGATTTAATTTTGCAAATTTTCAACTGTTACTATTACATTAGAAATTTATTTTCTTACTTACCCACCCATTAATTTGAGAAAAAAATTGAAGCTTTTAATCAAATTAAAAAATGCCAGAATTCCTTGGCACTAAAACGATTTTTAATTTTAAACTATTTTAGCACTAATTGATTTTTGCATCTTATTTATGAGAATTAATCTCAATTAATGCTTCCAAAAATTTTGTGAGAAATTGTCCAGAAAATTCTAGTTTGAATGCATTATGTTTCGATACTTGTTAACCATCGAATCCAGTCAACCCAAGTTTAGGACCCTAAACTGTAAATTGAACGTAAAAAAAGAAAGAGAAAGAGAGAAGAAGAATAGGGAGACATCAGAAGTTTTTAATGTGGTTTGGCTAAAGTCAGTTTGACCCCTACATCCATGACTTTTATTACTCTTCGCTGAGTATTTTGTATCTGAGGATTGAATGTGTCATGTATAATGATTTCATTCCTTTTTATAATGGTTGGGGGGTTATAGTTTGAATGTAAATCTATAACAATAAGTATCATGACTTCATTAGGATTACATAATAGATAAAAATTGATGATTATAACAGACTCCCATTAGAGTAGGAAACTGAATGAATCTTCCTGAATTGTCGGTTGTGGATGCGTGCTCTGATCTACAAGCTGAGCTTTATTCTCAACGACCTGAGGTAGCTGCTTTTACCCATGTTTGACCAGCGACTTTAGCTCGTATTTAGTGGCTTGATGTCTTGGTCCAATGACCTTAATCCTAAGTGAGTTGGGCCTTTATTAGCTGAGTCCATCTATTGGGCTTTTACCAGCCCATTTATATAATTCTAAAAATACCTACAACATTAACGCCCCAGCTCTTAGTGCGATCTGTGGACTAAGAGCTATAGTTCGCTAGTAAAAACTATCAACTATGATATATTTTGCTATTGTTTAGACTTTTGTCCTTTGGTTTCGTCTACACCTGTCCATGCCATCTTTTCTGCATTTAATGCATGTATTTTTTCATAGTAGTCAGTGTGTCAATGACACAGCCTCATTTTTTGTTGCACCGTTAGATCAAAGGTAGTTGATCAGTCTCTTGATCTAACAATGAGGCTGATCAAGTTATATAAGGTAAGGAGAACCTCTTTTTCTTATTTCTCAAAATGATTTGATGGGTGCATTAGTTGAGCCCCTATGTTCTTGATGGTTCAGATATTAGATGAAGTGCTTTGGGGTGTGTATGGCCTGCTACATAGGAGATTCCCATGGATAATTCCTTTTTGAGGATTTTAGGGAGTTTTGTACAAATCTTGGATTATTTCTTCGTGGTGATGCTGAATAATCCAGTTTTTTCATTTTTGTTCTTTTGCCTCCTTGGGAGGAGTATGAGGAGAAGTTTAGGAGCAATCTGGTAGATGACCATATGATGGACAATGTGCTTGTTTCATGAGTTGTTTCTATACTCTTCCAAGTTTTTAACTTCTAAAGGCCAGCCTTCTTCTTAGGATATGATAGCAGTAGGCTTATTTCGATCTTGTATCTTTGAATCTTTCATTTGTAAATTTACCTCATTGACTAAGGTTTTTAATGAATAATATTCCAGTTTCGTTCTTGCTTTTCCATGTAAATTGAGTTGGATATTTAGTAGGTTACAGATAATAACATGTGGGTTGATATGAGTTCCTACAAACCATGACTTAACAAACATTCATCAAAATGGATGCTCAGTAGGTTAATCGACCAATAATTTTTTCATTATCAGGATGGATTTCTAAGTAGGCCACATGAATGCAGTGCCAAGTAGTAGGTCGTATGCAGTGTCGAATAATAGGTCACGTACGGTGCCAAGTAATAGGTCGCATGCGGTGCCAAAGAGTAGGTCGCATGCAGTGCCAAATAGTAGGTTGTATATGATGTCGAATAGTGGGTCGCATATGGTGCCAAATAGTAGGTTGCATGCGATGTCAAATAATCAGTTACATGTGATGCCGAATAATAGGTTGTATGCGATGCTAAATAGTAGGTTGCATATGGTGCTAAGTAGTAGGTCATATGAATGCGTCCCTGCCAATAATTTTGTTACTAAGGTAGGTTGCATGGATGTGCCTTAGTGGGGCAATGAATTTATTTTAGCACCTTAGTGCCTCAGTTGGCTAAGAACCTTAGCTAGCAATAAATTTATTTTAGCGCCTTAATGCCTTAGCTAGCTTAGAGCCTTAGTTAGTAATGAATTTATTTTAGTGCCTTAGCGCCTTAGCTAGCTTAGAGCCTCAACTAGTAATGGATTTTTTTTAGCACCTTAATGCCTTAGCTGGCTTAGAGCCTCCACTGGTAATGCATTTTATTTTAGCGCCTTAGTTCCTTAGTTGGCAATAGATTTTAGCACCATAGCACCTCAACTGGCTTAGAGCCTCAGCTGACAATGAATTTATTTTAGCACCTTAGCTGGCTTAAAGCCTTAGTTGGCAATGGATTTTAGCATCATGGCACCTCAATTGGCTTAGAGCCTTAGCTGATAATGGATTTTAGTGCTATAGCACCTTAGCTGGCTTAGAGCCTCAGCTGGCAATGAATTTATTTTAGTACCTTAGCACCTTGGTTGGCTTAGAGCCTTAGTTAGCAATGGATTTTAGCACCATAGTGCCTCAGTTAGTTTAGAGCCTCAACTAGCAATTCATTTTAGCAACTTAGCACCTCAGCTAGCTCAGAGCCTTAGTTAGTAATGAATTTATTTTAGCACCTTAGTGCCTCAACTGGCTTAAAGCCTCAATTGGCAATAAATTTATTTTATTGTCTTAGTTGGCAATGGATTTTAGTGTTATAGCGCCTCAGCTGGTAATGAATTTTAGCGCTATAGCGCCTCAGCTGGCAATGGATTTTAGCGCCATAGTGCCTCAGTTGGCAATGAATTTATTTTAGCACCTTAGCACATTAGCTAGCTCAGAGCCTCAGCTGGTAATTTATTTTAGCACCTTAGCTCCTTAGCTAGCTTAGAGCTTTAGCTAGCAATGAATTTATTTTAGTGCCCTAGCGCTTTAGCTGGCTTAGAGCCTCAGCTGATAATGGATTTTAGTGGCATAGCACCTTAGCTAGCATAGAACCTCAGTTGGCAATGGATTTTATGGGGTGAGAGCTCACTTTCGGATTTGAATTCTATTGAAAATCTTTGGCATGCCAAGCTTTTAGAACTTTAGTTCCATTTAAATTTGTCGAGCGATGAGCTCTATTTCCCAAGTCTTCCTCGATGATGTGTGGGCCCTCCCAGTTTGAACCTTCTTGTGTAATAATTTGAGAATTAAGAGCACTAGAGCTATTATTATCATAGTTGCTAGGGCTATTGAGGTCACTATCCCACAGGTTGCATCACATAGTCTCTTAAGCGACCTCTCTTGATCAGATCCTCAATCGCATCCTTGAGTGCCCAGCACTTAAAGTATTGCCCGACCTCCTTGTGATAGGAATAAAACTTATCTTTGTTCCTAAACCTATTTGGAGTCTTTAAGGGTTTGAGTTTCCTGAAGTCCTTTCCATTGCAAAGATCCTATCTGAGGTGTTTGATAGGACGTTGTAGTTGTTATGGCGACCTTGATGCTGAGGTTGCTTGGTCCTGGCCTTTTCTATAGGCTGGTTACCGTACTTTCCTTGTTATTTTCATCATTGCTCCTCTCTTTATTCTGATCGAAGCTATTCACCTTGTCCTTATGATCAGACTTTTTCAGGCCAAAGGTCTCCTCCCACTTGATTTCTTTGGCAACTCATTCATAAAATTCACTTAAGTCCATTACTGGAGACTTGTATATGCCCTCATATAGCTTTCCATCTTTGCAGAGTCTTGCTAAGATCACTATTAAGATGCTCTCATCTGAGGGATTCTCTATGTTGTCGACCTTGTGCCTGAACCGAATGATGTACTCTTTCGATGATTCATTCTCTTGCTAAAAGATTGTTGCGAGGTGGCAAGATAATGTGAGCTACCTTTTCGGTGGTTTGTACTGATTAATGAATCTTCTCTAGTACTCTTCCCAACTGTCAATGCTACAAGCTTTGAGATCCCTAAACTATGTTCAAGGTATGTCTTCTAGAGTGGTTGGGAAGATGCAACAGTTAACTAAGGGATTGGTTGTCTGAAAATCCATCTATACATTGAATGCATCCAGGTGGTTGTATGGATCACTATCCCCATTATATTGTGAGATTATAAGGATTTTAAATTTATGAGGGAGAGGTTGAGCCTCTATTTTTCTGGTGAACAGGGCCCTTTCCTTGTACTAGTCTTGGTTGTCTTGAGCTAGAGGGTGTTGTTCCATTTGCTTTACCCTTTGAAACAACTCCTTTACCATATGGTCCTGAGCCTCAGACTGACATCTAGAAGATGGTTGGCTCCTCTTTTTGTTATGGAAGTGTCGATCCAAGGTTCCGTGCTTCCTATACTCATGATCTAGCAAGGTTTGATATAAGACATGTCTTTGATTTATCCTGTTTGAGCCTTCAGCTTGACGTGAACCCCCACGTCGCTAATGATCTCCTTCATTCTCCTCATGAGCTCAATGGACCTTTGACCTTGGCCTTGAGTTGGTAGAGTGATCGGTTGTCGAGGCCAATTAAAATTAGTAATTTATAAATCGAGCTACCTTCTACTTGTAGTATAAAGCAACACCAGGTTGAACCCAAAGATTATTCTAATGATACCAATCAGATTAGGAGATAAAAATAAGGGGGTTGGCAGAAACTACACTAACAGCTACACTAATACAGAAACTAAAATAGAAATAAAATAAACCAACCAGCCCAAGGGAATCATCTAAGCTTGAGATTAATGCATTCTTGATCATTAATTATTCATTCAATTGTTGATCATATTCTATGGCTTAAAATCATAGCAAGAATCCTTGAAAATGATTAATGAGTCTTAAGCAGAACTCAGCTAATAAACAATCCATCAAAATCTTAATGCATTGCTTGGTTTTTCTATCCTCTTCTACAAGTGATTATCAAAATCTTAATAATTATATTAACATCTAAATTAAATGGATCCATTTCACTTAGATATCACAATAAAAATAGAGAGGAAAGAAGAGAAATGACCAGCAATTTGAATGCAAAATGAAGGAACAGGATCTCCACATTAATTTTCAAGTTTGTCAACCCCTTATGCTGATTATAAACTCAGCCTTCTATGGAAGGCAGAAAATGCAAAGAAAAGGAGGGAAAAAATGTCCTACTCTACTGCTAAAAAAAGAAACTAAAAACTACTCTAAAACTTCTTGGAAAACTGAACTAAAAAGCCTAAACAAAAAGACTTTGCCCGGGCTAAGAGAAGGCAGTTGCTGGTAGGTGAGTAGACAATGATTATGGTGTAGTCTAGTTGCTTGCTGCCACTCCTTTGCGTGCTATGCATTTTTGTAGGTTACTTTCTCTAGTTTTTCTTCCAACTTAATGACTTCCAACTGGTTAAGTGTGAGTTGGTGCAAAGGCTGATTCATTGGGCTCAAGCTTCATGCCAATTAGGGGCCTTGAAACCAAATTCTATAGAGGCCCAACTCACAACAATTCTGTCTCCATGTTCCAACTCATTTTTCATGCCCATAATGATCTATTCAACTTAGGAAGTCTTCATAAGAAATGTGGCTTTATGTCTCATCTTCCATTTGGGCTTAGTTTGACCTTAATTGGACTTCTATAACTCCAGATATTGTCTTATTAGTGCATAAAGGTCAAGCTGCCCGAGATAGTATTCTGGTCTTATTTTTAACTCCAAGTTCAGATAGTCAATTGTGAGATTCATCCTTAGAATCTTCATAAAGTTTTTAGATCTATGTCTTAGCTTTTCTATAAGATAAGAATCACATTAATTGGACAAGTGTAGTTCGAGTTATGACCAGAATACAGAAACTGCTCAAAATGGCCAAATAATGCAATATTTCTACAATGATTCCAATTGACACAAAATCATAAATACACAATAGCACAGCTGAAAGTAAGTTATTTTGGACCTTAAAATGCTAAGAGAAAGGATAATTAAATGAATAAAATATTTTTTTATCAAATTCCCCCGTACTTAGCTTTTGCACTCTCGGGCAAAACATAAAACAAAACACAAGGGTTAACAGAAGCAAGAAGATTCAAAAGACCTTGAGATTTTTAGCAATGATGAGAATCTTATGACAAACAAGAATGCAGCAAAACTCAGGTCACACAGCATCTTGAAGCTTATTCTTTACAAAATAACACTCAAACTAATTAGCAAAGTTACTTCATCAAAAGATAGATTAACTTGGTAGACTTTACAAGGAAGCTCTCCTCACAACTCTCATTGTGTTTAG
>JANHAO010013766.1:0-15669 GCA_026873985.1 Saraca asoca | reverse complement strand
ATAGTAACTTGACATCTTGAACTTAATTAAGACACGACATGGGACGCGGAAGATAGCATATGCTTATAATGCTTATAGGCGGCAGAATGACCACCAAACAAAATTTAAAATACAGAAAGATGCAATAAGGTGACGTTAAAGGATATCTTATTCAATGAGTCTTATATGTAAATATAATAGATCAACCAGGAGACAGTGTTATAACAAACCCATGAGTTACACGTACATATAATAGATATATGAATGCAAGTTTTGATTTGATTTATTTGGCAGAAAATGAATTGAGAATGTTACCCATGCTCATTTTTCAATTAAATTTAATAAGCAAAATTAATCTAAATTATATAGATTTTATTAATAGGATGCAATTAAGATTAAATTAGAAAGTATATGACTGATATATGACATAATTTATTATATTTAAATAACAATTATTATAAATGAATAAAGTGCTAACCATACAAATTATAAGCTGTCTCTTTATAATATTTTAAATCACAAATAAATAAATTGAAATTATGAATATAAATAAAATATATTTTCTCTTAAAACAAAGTATTGGAGTACCTGCTTTAATTTTCTTTTGAATTTCGTGGTAACAAGGAAGATGCACGCAAGTAGCTTTCGTGCAATCAGCATCACTGGCTAATAATATGCTTACTTGGAGAAAATATTTCATTATTCAAACACCTTCATGATTTCAAGTTAATTACAAGCTTAACTTCCATTCTTTTTCCCTTTCTCCCATTTCTTCCTTTTCCACTTGAAGGTAATGCTTGATATGGTTTGGCAACACAATTGTCAAAATGTGTGACGTTTAATTTTTTTGTTCAACACTTAATTATTTAGTACCTAAGCATAAGTTATTCAACTGGTCATACACCATCTTAGTTTAAAAAATAACAAGTAACAAGCATAATTTATATCATATTGAAACAATTATAAGCAACAAATCACATAACACATAAGTAATCAATTCACATATAAAGGCAACCATGTCATTCATATTGGAAAACATGATGTGTTTATGCAATTTGAACAAATGTGACAAAAAAATGGATAAATTTTGTGGGATAATATTTTAATTGAAGAAAAACTACTTCTTTCATTCATATAAAAGCCTTGTTGTAGACTTTCAAATGTGAAGGGGAGATACTAGACCACACACTCAATCCCCTAGACTAATGCTATAAGGCCCACATCGGATCATTGAATACTCTCCCTAAAGAGCATTATAAGCCAAAGTCCTAATGGTTTCTTAGTTGATATAAGGGCTTTTCTTAGCTTGGAAGGGTTCCAATTGTCACAATACATTGACTTGAAGATAAAAATCTAAGAATCAAAACCATTTGATTATCTACTTGCATTGGATAAGTTATCTTGGTCACATTACATAAACACCGTTAAAATGGGGAAAATATGAAAAATAATCTAGCTTGCATTTTCCCTCAAATTCGCAAACATGATCTTCTCTTCATAGTTATTTTTGTGTCAATTTTCATCCGAATCCAAGAATATTTGCTTGCCAAACCCCACATGAAAACTTTGATGTCCTCATTAATAACTCAATTTGATACAACTTTGAAAGAATCTTTAGTTTGCTTCCCTTGAACTCCTCCCTCGACTTCTTCTTTATTTGTCTCTTTGTACTTTGCCAATGTATTGTCTTTAACACTTTAATCTATCATTGCTTCTTGAAAGTCTCTGATATGCTCCTCTTTGTCATTTTTTAGGTTTTCTACTGCTTGCCTCCTTGATTTGTTGTTGATGATGAAAAGTGAGTTGCCTCGATAACTTTCCAAATGATATGATTGTCTTTGTAGCTAAGCAATAACTAGGCATTTTTAGGTGAACCTACTACTAATATGCCCAACATCCAATGTCCCATTCCACCAAAGCAAGAAACGTAAGTCTCATGCATTATTTGGGTACAAGTCTCATTTCTTGCTGACAAAACATGACTTGCTTGCAAGCCCGATTACTTGCTTTCAACTCTGCTTATGTGGTTTTGGCAATCCATCATACTTTGTTGAGTACTCTACCACTTGAACAACACCCTCCTTGAACATGAGCTTGATATCTTGTTGGTGTCCCCCTACCATGACTAATAGGGTTGAAAAAAGAGTTATTTGTTGCTCTTCTTCTAGCTTGCATGCACCTGTGCTCTCTAAGGTCATCGCCACAAGCTCCTCTTATGACTGAACTCTAGCACTCTCAAATCAATGTAAGCTTAAGTCATTATCGTAAGTTGATCCCCGTAACTAAGTGAATGTCTCTGCATGCAAGAACATCACAATAAGATAAAATAAAAATATACGTGTTAGATAGTTGCTCCTCGAACACACACTACACCCATTGGCTTCTCAAAAGACTCCTTCATAAAAGGATTTGAATGTTTTGTACATCTCATTTAATGTGCCTCGCCTATTACTTTCGCTACTACTATATGGGGTTGGTACTCTTGGACCCACATAACTCCTTATATGAATAGAACACTAGTAAGGATAGGATCTACCATGCTTTATCATTGTCTCGATACTCTTAGGACTCTGGCAATCAAATTGCACTGATCCTAGCTTAAAATTTATCCTCCCCATCAGAACCTTTATCACCACCCTCATCACTTCATTGTGCCACTTCTTGAAGCTTGTCTTGTATGCCTTTTTAGGCAGCTTTTTATAGACACTTTATCACTCTATACAACCCCTTACATAAGAAATAAGCTAGGGTCTTTGACTTCCCTTTATTGTTGGATGTTTGGGATGATCTTGAAACTTGTAAGTGGAAAGACACTCCATTACCTTATCTCTTACTCTTGGATTTACCACCTTTACTTGATTAGCTACCACTAGTAGTATTTGAGCCCCTTCCATAGGACTTTAAGCTAGGAAAGCCAATGTTGTTGTTAGACAAGTGCTCAATTGTGGTCACTACTTTCATGAGACCTTGAACTCTTCTCCATTGGAATTCTATGGCAGTTTCTTGCAATAAACAATCAATAAAACAAAATAGCTTATCCTTTTTAGTCACGTCCCTTATGTCCACACTACTATAAAATGCAAAAATGATATTGTTAATAGATGTTGGATAAAAGCTAAACCGATGTATATATATGCATGGTAGTATTTTTGTAAATATGAGAAAAATTGCAACGTTAATTCCTATTAAACAACCAATGTTTAAAATCAATATTATGTTTGACATTGATTTAAGTTGAGGAACCAACATACTTTTGGAATAATTAAATTTGATCCATTTAGGTTTAAACCATTTTTAAAATCTACGACTCCTCAACTATCAAATTTTTTTATTAATTTATTAATTAAATTTTTATTTGCTTATATTTCAAAGAACTTTTTATAATATATAGTCAATTAATTTTTTATTAATCTATGAATTGAATTCTTAAAAATTTGTTTGTGTATAACTAATTTACTAATATGACAATATTACAATTAATTTTTCATTTTTTCAAGATTATAGAATTGAAAAATTCTTTAATAATCAATAATTTTGTCCATTTTATCAAGATAATAGGAATAGTCAAAATAACTCAAAATAAATTTGATGTGTGTATTTTCTAGTAGATGCCGAGATGTATATTTGACGTAGGTTTATTTAACAATTGATGTAGATAAACAAAATAATTAAAAAATATTGGTATATTCAAGGTCATAGATTAGATGCATTGACTTTATATTATGAACCGACATAGATATATGATATTATACAATTGTTCCAATGTATAAATAACCTCTAAAGTTTGCGCACATTCTAAAAGACTAATGTGTCTTCCTAAATCTCATTCTACTCTAACTTGATCTTAATGTTGATTTATTTTTCCATTTTTCATTCTTTTTTGTTGCTTAATTTTATTTTACTTAAGCTTGCTCTAAAGGCTTATAGTTTATATTTCCCTTATTTTTCTTTTTCCCTTTAAATAAGGTATATGCATGGATCCTTTAAACAAGAGTATAATAGGTGCACTTGATATGTGTGTGTTGTCTTGTACATTGCTATTGATGTATTTGTTGTCATGTTGCAAGCAATGGTAGTAGCTTCAACAATAATTTGACTATCTTGTTGCAACAATTGTATATCATCTTCAAGAATAATGTTGCTAATTTTTGCCAGCAAATACTAAAGCATTGCTTGCAATAAGACAATGATATTATTGTTGAAGCTGCTATACATTGCTTGCAACTGGACAACATTTTTGTTGAGTTGAAGCTGCCACTACTTCCAATAAAATAAAACATACAATAATATTGTCTTGTCACAAGAAATCCTAGTAGCTTCAAATTGTTGTCTTATTACATGCAATTCAAGCAGTCTCAATAGTAATATTACTTATTCCTTCTATTTTGACGTAATGCTCTTTATAATGTTCTTGTAAAAAAAATAACAAAAACAATGTCAATTTTTTTAAAAAAATTGACATTTTTAATACAATTTGAAGAATTGTAGCAAGCAGTAGGTTTCTTTTCTTTTTAATAAATTAATAGCAAAGACGTCAATTTTTTAAAGCAAATTGATATCTTTATCACAATCTAAAGAATTATAACTAGCAACATGTTTTTATAATATATATATATATATAGTCAAATAATTTTTTTATTAATTTATTAATTGAATTCTTAATCAAATTTACTAATATAATAATATTACAATTAGTTTTCCATTTTTCAAAATGATAAAATTGTAAAATTCTATAATAATAATTAGTTTCTTCCATTTTACTAAACTACAGAATAGACAAAATAATTTAAAACAAATTCATTGCATTTATTTTCTGGTAGATGAAGAGACACAAATTAGACATTGGTTTATTTATGAATTGATGCAATGGACACAATAATTCAAAAAAACGCAGGTATATGAAGGGTTAAGACTAGACATAGGTTTCATATCAGGAATTGATGTAGATATATAATATTACATATCAATTCCAACATATTAACTGACATTTAAAGTCTCTGCACATTATAAAAGTACTCACATTCTGTAATAATTGGCTCTCAATATTTATTTATTTTTCCCTTTTTTTCTCTTTTGTTGCTTAATTTTATTTTATTTAAGCTTACTATGAAGGTTTATTTATTTTTCCTTTTTTTTCCTTTTTCCCTTTAAACAGAGCATGTGCATGGATCCTTTAAACAAGAGAATGAAGGGTGCACTTAATTTGTGTGTTGTCTTGTTGCAAACAATCCTGACAGCTTTAATAATACTATTATTGTCTAGTTACAAGTGTATAGCATATTCAACAATAATATTGTTTAATTGTTGCAAGCAAATGCTATAGATATAAATAATTAAAATTAGTAAAATAATTCATAAATTATATTGTTTAAATCAACATATGAAACATATAACTGCAACCCAAAATTGTCAAAGAAAAGCTAATCATAAGTCCCTAGATCTCGAGTAGTGTCCTATTGCTATGGCTATTTAGGGCCTCTAACTAGTGGTGGTCAAATCGTTAGTTGGGATTGCTATAGTAGTGGCAGCGGATACATGTAGGGAGGAGACAATAGAGTCTAACTCTGTTGTTACTACTGTGTAGTCATAAGGTACTCCATCCAAGTGAAAATCTCCTAGATAGCATATATGAGCTAGTCCAATGAAGCATGTGACACACTCTGAGTGTAAGTTGCAATGGCCAATGCAACCATCCCCACTGTGGCCTTGAACCTGAACCCATAAACTCATCCCTTCTTGTCTCATTGATGATGTCCACCCACAAATCACACTTGATAACCTTGCCACCTCACCAATTGTGTCCCTAAAGCCCTCACTTCTTTGTGCTTGTGTCTGTGTTAGGTCCTTCTTTCCTTTATTAAAATTCTACTACAAATTAAAATAAATAATTATTTGATGTTATAAATGTGATATTTTTACTACCAAGTATACAATGCATTAATAACAAAAATGCAAGTTAAGAGAAGTTGCTTACATAGGATTGTGTAGCTTAAGGTGAGACCCACTGGCTATCCTTTTAAGTATGGGTATGGTAGAACAAGCTATCCATGGGTAGCTTAACCCTAGTCTCACATATCTGCATAATATGAAAAATTTCATAGGCATAAATAACATCAAGTTAAAATGACATATCAGCTTAAAATAATGTTACCATATGTTGCCTATGCTCTGATATGGGGATGGATTTGTTTGTGTACAAGAAGGAACCCTATTGAACGACATTCAAGGCTTAGTTCCTTTTATTTTGTTTCGAATTGGACTTAAGTTTAAAGTCCTCCCAATACTTGAGAAGGCCTTCCCACTCCACTTCCTTGATCCAGTTGGGTTGAGTGAGCCTCTTCTTTCACATCTCATCCATTATATCTTTCATTTTATTATAACCCTTATGGTTGAAGTTCTTCCATATGTTCTTCTCATAAGAAGGGTTTCACTTCCAATACTTCGACAATTGAAAAAACAAGAAAAACACCAAATAATTAATAAATAGTTTAAAAAAAGAAAATTAAATTATAAATAAAGTATTGAAACTTTACCCTAAACTCCACATATAACATCCTATAGGTAGGCTTCGGAATACTTTTCCATGTAGGCCATACACCTTCATACTTCCTCGTAATCATGTGGTGTGTAGTGCTTATCAGCTCGTAGGTTGAAAAAAAACCTGATTAACTAAAAAAATAACTAATGTTAAGAAATTAAATAAATATAATCAAGAAATTAGTTAGGAATACATACCCTATCCTATATTGCATAATGGTTTCCTCAGAACCAAGTATAGGTATCACTGGTAGTGGAGGCAATCTAAAGGTAGATGCTTATCTTGTAGATGGAGGCACCATTTATGAAGTTGTCCCAGCTATCTTTGGGGACAAGTCCTGTTGCTGTTGTGATTGCATTTACATCAATGCCTATGCAGGTGGCTCTATCTAGCTAGATGTTAGTCGGGTCTTGGTGTAGCTAGGAGGAACAATAACTAAAGGCTTTTGTATGCAATCATAGGCGAACTGCTACTGAGGGAATCATGGGGGAAACTTCATCCCTATGACCACTATCCTCTACCTCCTCATCTAGAACCTCTGCACCCTGTCATATGCAAATATTCACATATGACATAATTAAAAAAATTAATCATATAAATTGAAATATGAATGAAGTAATTTAGCACTTATATATACAAGTAACAAATTAACATGTCATGCATTAAACGGTAGCTTCATTTATCAGATTTTTCCTTTGCATCTTCATCAAAATCATCCTTTTCTTTGTCTTCATTTACATCACCATCTTGTTTTACATCTATTAACCTATCCATCTCCTTGTATCCACCATCTTCATCATGGAAGCTAACAATTGAATCATCTGTTGGAATTAATTGAGCTATATATGACATATGATCATCCTAGTAAGCATGTTCAAATGTGTGATTATCCTCAACCATTCCATGAGGTTTGGTCTTTATAACAACTCGCAACCGTGCTTATCTCTCTTTGTTCATGGGTGTGGTATATAATACACTTGTGTTGCTTGTTGTACAATGATGAAGGGATCATACTTGGCATATCATTTTGTATGTTTGATTTCAACTATGCCATATTGGGGTTGCAATTTCATACCACGGTGCCTAACATAGGTTCAAACCACTTATAGTGGAAAAGTACGATCCTTTTAATTAGCAATCCTAGATGCTTAAGCTATACAATTACTTTAAGAATGCCATAGAAGTCATCTTTACTTGTTGTGACATTCCCTGTGTCCTTCACACGTGTACCATTGTTAATTATTTTTTCCTTTCACTCCATTGGTGTGTGTCAAACTTATACCCATTAACAAAATACATTGGAAATATTTTGGCTATCCTTAGAGGACCCTAAGCTAAATCCAATAGATATTGATTGACTATGCCATTGGAGAGATTGTGGACCTAGGAATAACAAAATTTCATATCAAAATTTCATCATATATTGTTGAAAAATGTAACATAGGAAAAATAATTATTGTTTATGCTTACAAAAGAGTGAAATCATGAAGTGAACTGTGTATTGATCATTGCTTCAATGTCTTTATCTTGCATTATTGGATACATAGCTTTTAACCAATGAACAAACATATTACTGTGAATAAAAATTTAGGAAATTAACATTCTAAAATTGATGAAATTAAAGTTGAAAATATGGAATGATTTATTAAGATTGCTACATAAATACTTACTCTTCATATGACTTAACTTCTTCACAGTTTAAAAGCATATGTCCTGTGGCTGATTTAAATTCTTCATCATTCAAATATTGCTCTTAGCAAAACCCAACAGAGCATCCTAGAAGATTCAAGATGGAACGAATAGCCTTTAAGGTTGCATCAGCACCCCAATCATCATTTTTAGCAACTCATGTGCTTTGGCATTGCACATAAGGGCTAAAATAGTATTGACAAACCTGAGCTATCTCCTTGGTCAAATAAGCTTTGCATATACTTCCTTTGGGTCTAGCTCTATCGTTATCTTTCTTTTTCAACCTATTAAGTAATCTCTTAGATAAATACATCCATTGATATTGCATAGGGTTGTCTACCCTTGCTTCAAATGGTAAATGCTCCATTGATTTGAAAAAAACTTGGTAAGCAAATCTGTTCAAGCTTGCATATTATCAAGGAATATTTTGTTCCATTTGGAGCAATTCCTTTTCTTATGGAACCATTGAGCACAATTCTCTAAAGAATTAACTTAACTTAATTAAGTTCCTCTATATGATTTGGGAGTCCAGAAAAGGCAATAGGAAGCATTCTTTCCATGAAAATATGACAGTCATGGCTTTTTATACCAAGTATCTTACCATTGCCTACATTGACAAACCTATCTAATTTGGAGGCATAATCATCAAGCACCCTTAACTCCTGGACCCACTCATACACTACCTTTATCTTGTCCAAGCTCAAGGTGTAGAAAGTTTTAGGTTTATATATTTTTTTATTTGCAACCTCTTTAAGCACTAACTCTCCTCTTTTGTAGTATTTTGGCAAATGCAACCGCACCTTAATATTGTCTTTCATTTTCTCTTTAACATCCATCATTGTATAAAACACATTATCAAAAATGTTTTTCTCTACATGCATGACATCGAGATTGTGTTGGAGTAAGTTTGATTACCAATATGGTAAGTCCTAGAATATGGTTCTCTTAGTCCAATTGTGATCCACCTCTTATCCTAGCATCCTGATTGGCCAAGTTTCTATGACTTTTAGAGTGGAACAAGCCAGAACTAACACTTGTTGATCGATGAATCTAAGAGGTGGTTCAGATCTCTCCACTTTATTTTTAATGAAGGTATTCTTGTTTCTCTTGTAAAAAAGGTTGAATGGTAGAAACTATTTGTGACAATCAAACCAAGATTATTTCCCCCTTTGCTTTAAGGTGAATGCTTTTGTGGACTCTATACATATTGGGCAAGCTAATTTTCTAGTTGTTTGCCAACTAGATAGCATCCCATATGCAAGAAAGTCATTGATGGCCCAAATCAATACAGTCTTCATTTAAAAATTTTGCTTCATTGAAATGTCATACGTTAGAATACAGTTACTCCAAAAAATGAGTAACTCATCTATTAATGGCTGTATGAACACATCAATTTTACTCTTTGGATTTTCTAGACCTAGATGATCAAGGTCAAGAACATATATGGAGTTGTCATACATATATCTGGGGGTAAATTGTAAGGAGTCACCATTGATGGCTAACATGAGTATGGTGAGCATTATGACAGAATGAAATGAATCAGAACACAACCCAAGTCTTACATTTTAAGGATTAGTTGCAAATGCTAGGCACTTTTGGTCAAATTATTTCCAAGTTTCTCCATCCAAAAGACAACACAGAATGCTCATCTCCCTTTGATTCTCATGATGTCATCTCATATGAGGGGCCGACTTAATCAAAGCATGCAACCTTTGCAACATAGGAATTAAGGGTGGAAAATACATTCTCTTGAATGAAACTTCTTTGATATTTTGGCCTATCTTTCATTCCTTATACTCAGGCAAACCACAAATTCTACATTCTCGATCAAATTTAGCCACCTTATAGAACAACATGCACCATTTCATACAATAATCTATTTTTTGATTCCCTAATCCTAACTTCTTCACTAATTTCCTCATTTCATAAACGTTAGAAGGAACAATATTATTAGGCAAGTGTGTCTTGGTCATAAGTTGCATAATTTGATGAAAGGAATTTTGTGGTAAGTTGAAGTCAAATTTTATGCGTAACATCTTTACTATTAATGACAACTCTAAATGGTTAGTACAACTTTCCCATAATGGCCAACATACAATTTCTAACATTTCATAAAATTTCAGGCATTTCTATCTGGAAGCTCTTCTACATTACGTTCAAAGTGAGTTGCAATGTTTGGCCCACTGACATCCAGCATTATGTTCTCATACATATTACTTATATTATGCAAATCTTATGCCATAACACTAGAACATACTCTCTTTTCTATAGGTTTCTCCTCACCATGATCAATTTATCACTAGTAATTATATTTTAATCCAAATATGTACAAATCAACCTTAATTTTATTAGGAGGTAAAAATTTTCTATATTTATATTTGGAGCATGGACACCTTATCCAATCATCATATATATAAATTGGTTGAGTTTTTACAAAATCAATAAATTCTTTCATGTAATTAAGAAAATTCATCTTATATCCATTACGTCCCAGAGGAAGTTTATCATATATCTACATGCGGTGTTCTAGAATTTTCACATTCTATTTGTCAAAGTTAATTGAAATAGGAGAAAATCACTACATATTTACAAAAATATATAGGAGAAATTATTTATGGAATTTCCATTTTCTGTAAATAGTTTCATTATTATATTTTCTCCTACTTAATAAAAAAAAATAATAACCAAATCAATTTAGGGAATTAATAATTAATATCTACAATACATTTACACATTTTAAAAATTAAAAAAATTAAACTATATATAATTTATAACATAAAATATGTTTAATTTCAACAAAACTATTAACTATGACATTTAGCTATTTAATCATATAGAATCTAATTCAACATATATATATATAATTCATAAGTATAATTATTAGTTAAAATTAGTCAATCCTAATTCAAATATATAAGAAAATATAACTAATAATTAAAAATTAACTTCCACAACATTAAAAATTATGGATAATTAATCGATGAATAATCAAAAAAACATACTAACCTCAGTGTTCAAGCAAGATAATTCACAAAGAAAATGATACAAAAACTGAAGCCCAAAACTGTAGAATACAAAATAAGTTAGACCAATTAACCTATAAAATATGTAGTATTTAAATAAAAATAATCTGTGAAAATGTAAAACAAAGCGGTTAGAACAATTTAATTAGTTTAGATTTGTGAAAACTACCTTCAAAACATAAGAATCAAGATAGGAGAGCCATAAAGAGTTTTGATGTGGCACAGGAAGTAGAAGGAAAACACAAATAAGTAGTAGATCAAGTGCCCAACGTTTTAAAAGTTTTTCAAATTTTTAACATAGTTTTTCATTAGAAATTCATCACATAATTATTTCTATCAGAAGCCAATAAGAAACATTAAGCAAAATTTTTAAAAATTCTTGCCCATTTTTCAATAGATTTTTGTTGACAGTAACTAATGGTCTTTTCATTGGCAGTCGATTTTTTGATGGATTTTTTATGGAAAAATCTGTTAGAAATTATGATTTTTTCGAAGTGTCTCATCAACAAGGAAATGTGGAGTGTAGATACATTATATTGAGGTAAATGAGTGACATAATCACTCAGTTGGAGAGAAGAGGTATAATAGTTTAATATGGATATGTGATTTGCTGTATGTATATCTATTTTGTAGTACTTTGAAGATACTAGTACTTACACTCAAGTGAAAATTGACTAAATTTAAGATTAGTGGGCTAGATTTCTCCTATCATATTTTGATAAAGACTAAAAGGAAAGTTGTAAGGTATTGTCTATTTTGCAATACTTTGGATATATTGATTAATTATAATGTATATCTATTTTGCTGTATTGTAGTCTTGCATTGTAAAGTTGCGATGAATTAGTCCAATGATGTTGATTTTTTAATAAAACTAATGTTATTAATAATTTACACATCAGTATCAATATAATAACTAGCATCTAAAATGAAAATTATGACATATAATATTATATGCATTTTTTTTCAAAAAGACTAGTTTAAAGAAATAACATCAATCTTTTAGAGAAAACCAATGTCTAAAATAGAGAAATGCTGTCAAGTTTTTAACAAAAACCAATATCTAAAGTCCATGCATTTTTATTAGATGTTATATTAGAGAACTCTATTTTTTTAAAAAAAAAATATGAGCTAAGAGAAATGACATTTCATTGTTATTAAAAATCAAATTTTAAAGTCTCTACACATTTTAAATGAAGTTATATATTACAAATTAATATATTAGATATCTTTGTTTTATTAAAACTCGAATTATTTTGCCTAATTTTATTTATGAACAAAAATTGTTCTCTAACCATTGATTTTTTTCTTTTCCTAATCAAATAATTTCATCTTACTAAGACTACAGTATATTTCAAGAATTTAAATACTATAAAATTGGACAAAGTAAATCAAGAATTTAGCATTATTTAATGGATAAAAATATTTTTGAAAATAATTAGCCTTTAAGCTATTTTTTTGTGAAAATTATGATATATTATCTATGAAAACAAAATGGATAAAAATAATTAAAAATAAATGAGACATAGTGGTGGAAATATTCACATGTAAATGAAAATTAAAACATTGGTTCTAACTAAACAACCGATGTCAAATGTCTTCCATTTATATAAAAGTTTTGCATATTTGACTGTCACTCTTACTCCCTTCCAAGTTTGATATCATAACTTTCTCCCCCTCCATCTCCAATGGTATGAAGGCATTCTCACTCTCATACTCTTAGCGGCTTAAACTGATCTTCTTTGTCTCTCTCTCTCTTTGTTTAAACGTAATAGCTGCTTTTCTTTTTGAATTTTGTTATAGTTAGAATATAGAAATGCCCTAATACATTTCTAGTAATAAATATAGCTAACTTGTTTTTTGATATGTTTGGGATTGTAAATTATAACAGAAGTCCAATGACACCTTGTTTTTTAAATTTTGTTCAATTTTAGATAGTCATGGATTGTAGATGGATGTTTGTTGATTGGGTGAGTGAAGAATATGCAAATAAGGTTGAGGAGTTTATTAGATTTGATGTTAATCCCTATGTTACAAATAGTAATAAGCTGATTAGGTGTCCTTGTGTGAGATGCTGTTGTGTTAAGGGAACAAAAACAAAGGAAGTGAAAATCATTTATTTTATGGCATTGATAAAGGGCATACACTATGGATATGACACAATGAAAGTGAACTGTCTAGTGTGCCTAGTAATGATGCTTGTGGAGAAAAATATCTATAATAGTCTCATTGGACTGCTTTTGAACATACCAGGTAAGACCAAGGATGAAGTGAAAGCCATACTATTCTTAGTTGAAATGGCATTGAGAAAGGAATTAGCATTAGAGAATAAGGGTCAACATATGTATTTGGTTCCAACTTGTCATACTATGTATAGGAAGGAGAAAACAAGATTTTGTAAATGTCTACAAGGTGTTAAGGTGCCACAAGGGTATTCTTAAAAAACTAAAAGCCTTGTTTCAATGAAAGATTTGAAATTAGTTGATTTGAAGTCTCATAATTGCCATGCTTTGATGCAACAACTATTACCGATGACTATCCAATCAATATTGCCTAAACAGGTGAGACACGCCATTACTAGACTTTGTTTTTTTTTTCTTCAATGTAATATGTAACAAAGGTATTGACCTTGAGAAATTTGATGACTTACAAGGGGAAGTTATTGTTACACTATGTTAACTTGAGATGTATTTTCCACCTTCCTTTTTTGATATCATGGTGCATCTAGTTATTCATTTGGTGAAAGAGGTAAAACTTTGTGGACCAATTTATTTGAGATGGATGTGCCCTTTTAAGTGATATATGAAAATCCTAAAAGGGCATGTAAGGAATTAACATCAGCCTGAAGCATATATTATTGAAGGCTACATAGTTGAAGAGATTGTTAAGTTTTATAGTGAATACTTATTTATCAAATGTAGAAGCTATTGAAGTTCCCAAGTCTTGTCACAAGGGAAGAAGTATAGGTACGATACATTAGGGATGTGAGTGGTGAGCATCGCTTGTGAAATGTGGTTACAAGCACACCTTTACATCTTGCATAATAGTGAAGAAGTAGAGCCTTACTTAGATGATCATATGACCTTTACAAAAGAGCATAATCATAGGAAGAATGAATAGTGTGTACAACCTAAATACAACTACTCCTTTGTCACTTGGATCTAGAATCAAGTCTATTTTCAGTTGGGACAAAAACCAAATAATGTTTCTAAGACTATAAGATGGTTAGTCCATAGGCTTCACATGGAGGTCTTATTTTATCATGGATATGACATTAATTGGTATTCTTTCTACACAAAGGGATGAGATGATAGGAGAATTATGTAAAATAGTGAGGTTACTTTGGTGGCTCAGTCAATACATGTTTCTAGTTCCAAAGAAAAAATCCTATAGATGTAAATATGCCATGTTACGGGGTCATTGAAGACATATGGGAGCTTGACCACATCAAATTATGGTGCAATGTAAATAGGTTGAGAATAATAATAGCATCTAAGTCAATGAGTTAGGGTTCCTATTGGTGGATCTTAATAGGGAAGGTCATAAGGGGAAACTGTACATAATGGCATTCCAAGCAAATCAAGTTTTTTATATCACAGACTCAACTAAGAAGAAGTGGTTTGTAGTTCTTGAAGGGATGATATGGATTGATGGTGATGGCATGAAGAAGAGATAAATAATGACATTAGGGAGACACATCCTTTTATTCAAGACTATCTCTAGTGAATGATGAAGTGCAAGATGATTATGGTGAAGAGATATGGATTGAAGATCTTCCTAGAGGAAAAAAATTTGGAAAAATTAAAGGAAATTGATTGTGTTTATTGACAACTAGATAATTTTTAATTTAAATACTTATGCTTGATATATTATGCATTTATTGTATATTGGCAACTAACTATATGTTCACTACAAGAAAATTAACTTTCAGTGACAACAAAAGTCGTCATAGAAGCCTCAAAAAGTCATCACTAAAACTTTTAGTGACCATTTAAGTTACTTTCAATGATGATGAAATATTGTTACATATGCACCGTGGCTAAAGGTCTATTGTGATGACTTTCAAAGGTGGTCACTAAAGGTCAGACTTTCTATGACGATAAAAAGTTATCACTAAAAGGTCACACTTTCTATGACGACTTTTAGTTGTCACTAAAGGTTGCCTTCGGTGACGACAAAAAGTCATCACCAAAAGGTCACACTTTCTATGATGACAAAAAGTTGTCACTAAAGGTCACCTTCTGTGATGATAAAAAGTTATCACTAAAGGTCCGAAGTGGCCTTCTATGATGACTTTTATCGTCGCTGAAGCTTGAAGGTGACTTTCTGTGATGACTTTTATTGTCACTGAAGGTTCATTTAAAAAAAAAAATAGAAATGATACCTTGATTTTAATACCTAATGTAATTATAATCATACCATATAAATTACATATTGATAAAT
>JANHAO010013765.1:0-15701 GCA_026873985.1 Saraca asoca | reverse complement strand
TACTTGGATAATTAAGGATGGTTTAGCCTAAGTTAATTATTAGCCTCTTTCAAGGTCTAATAATAGTACTTAAATCAACCTAATTAAACATACTTTCATGGTTTAGATTAATTTAAGCCCTTTAAGATCAATGCTAACCAATTCAATCCTAAAGAAACTTAGTCTACTTTCATGATCAAAATTCCCTTATTCAATTATTAGGATTCCAGTGATAATCTTCTCCTTTCAGTACTTCAACTATCTACCTAAAATTAGACAAAATACTAGCCAAATATTTTATCAGAAACTCAGTAGGCATAATAATTGAATCAATTAATACTAGGTAATTATAATAGGAAATTAATCAATAGCAGCAAGGGATCATAATTGGGTTATTCCCAATCCTAAAATAAAGGTCTACTCATACATAATGGAAATAAAAATCAAATTCATTAACATTGAATAACTCATAATATTTAATACACTATAGAAAAAGTAAAGATGAAGATTGAAAGAGAAAATTGGAATGCCAATTGATGAAAATAAAATAGAATCTTTGCAAGAACTTCAATCCACAAGAATCTCTCTTAATCTACTAAAAAAAATGCCTAGAAATAGAAAACCTACGTAAACTATATCAAAACTATTAAAAGACTTATTAAGGTTGCACAATATTAGCTTTTATAGTAGGATGATAGAGGCCGAAACATGGTTGTGTTTGGTGACACGGCTAGCCTATGTTTCATGTTGGGAGTTGCTGAGACATGCACTAAACATGGCCATATCCTAGGACAATGCCAGGTCATGTTTGGTGCTTGCTTCTTCGATTTTTCTTGCTTCAATCACAACTGAGTTGTGTTCTTCATAGGGCTTCTTTCCTAGCTTCTCCTTAATCCAATGTGCTTTGAACTTCTGCTTTCACCCTCATTTCCAAGCCTTCTTACTAACCTACTATTATGGGTAAAAATCAGCTTTGAAGAATAAGTCAGCATGAGCCCAGCAGAGGCCAAGTTACCTAGCTTGTTGAGGATGCCCATCGAACTCCACCTCGCTCACCGCTAGAAGGTGACACAACGAGGTTATCACGAGACCGGCTCGCTAAGCAGCTGACTATCCTGTTCAAGCTCGCTACGCTACAGTGACAATGGCATCGAGCTCAATAAAGCAATCTCCCATAGCGAACTCGAGCTGAGAATCCCAGCTCGAGATAGCAAACATCTTGCATGGTAAAAAAATACCAAATGGCAGACATACATATGCTAGTCCACAGCCGACAAGAGGGGCCTACCTCGCAAAAAGAAGCCTACAATAGCCAGATTGTAGGAATTTTACTGTCTTTCACATTTATTTCTTAATGTAACACAACTGTAGCTTATAATTATTTTATGTGATTCTCCCTTCCTCTATAAATAGGAATACATTGTTAGAAGAGGGGGGAGACCAGAAAACTTGTATGCCAAAACTTCGTAAAAATCTCCTTTCACACATTAATAAAAACTTTGCCATGGACATAGGGTCCGGTACCGCTTGGATTTAGCCGAACCACATTAAACATTGTGCACTCTGCCATCCTTCTTCTTCGTTGCCACCCTCATCATCTTCTAGTCTACACATCCTTCAAATTAGAAAATAGCTTAGGGCACACGAATGACACACTCCCGTTGACTGAGATTTGGGCTCCCTGCGTGAATCAAATTTCACCGTCAACATTTTTGGTGCTAGAGGAAGGGCCCATATGTTTCCTACATCTATTTTCCTGGTGCATCTGCCACTGTAGCTACAATGGCAAGAGGAAGAACCACTCAAAGTTTAACCACTCCAGTCCTCCAACCAGCAGACACCCCTACTGTAGGGGTTCACTAGAATTCTACTACTGTCCTTGGAACTGAAAAGGCTCAAACGCCTGGCCAGCCCCAACTAGCACTCAAAAACACGATAAGAGAGTTGGCTGAAATTGTTAAAGCATTGGTGCAAGCTCAAGCTCAGAGCGTACAAAGACAAGAACAAATCATGACACAGCTCCAACAGCTTCATAAAGAGGCTCAAAGGTAAACTCATGAAGATTGTGATAGTTAACACTTGGGGGGCTTGCAACGAGCAAAAAGCTCCACCCTTCAGCCTGAGACACAGAACCTAATAATGGAGGAAGTCTTTCAAAGGCTTAAACAGTAGAAGAATGCCTACGGCCTTAAAGCAGCCAACCTCGCTACAAGGAATGGTCACAATTTTCTGTGGAGATCGAAATGCAGCTTTTCCCATAGAAACTTAAAGTACCCCCAATCCTGCTACATGACGGGAATGGTAACCCAAGCAACCACCTGGATGCATTCAATATCCAGATGGATCTTCAAACAACTGACCCTCTAGTGAAATGCCATGTCTTTTCAGCCACATTAGGAGGAGTATCTCAGGCATGGTTCAGACACCTCCTAACTTGCAGCATCAGCAACTAGGAAGAGTGCCAAAGGAAATTCATTGATCAATACTGAGCTCTGAAAAGGCAACTCGTGCCTTCTTGCCATCTTGCAATGATCTTCCAGCATAAGAATGAATCACTGAAAGACTATATAGCTTGATTCAGGCACGAAGCTAACTCTGTAGAAAATCCCTCAGAGGAAAGTATCTTAACAGCCATCTCGGCAAGACTTTGCAAAGATGGAAAGCTATACAAAAGCCTCTATAAGTCCTTAGCTCGAGACCTTGTTGAATTCTATGAGCGATCTGCCAAATAAATAAGATGGGAAGAAACCTTTAGAATAGAGGAACCCAGACAGAAAGTGGATCCCAGTTGTCCCACTGCAAGCAAAAAGAGGAATGATGAGAGTCGTAGTCATGACCCCACTCCTCAGCTCACGAAGAAGGCAAAGCCTCAGCGACCTGGAGGTCACTTCAAAAGCTATAGCATCTTGTCAGACATGCAGGATAAAATTTTTGCTGTAGAAAGGCACAATGAAGACTTTGGGAGGCCCAGACCAATGAGGGCATCCACTAAGTGCAGAGATCCAAGCAGATTCTATGCTTATCACAATGAGGCTAGACACACCACCTCAAAATGTTGGGAATTAAAAGATGCCATTAAAGATCTCATCAGAAGCGACCGACTACAGGATTACGTGGCAAGGCTATCAGAGTTGCAAGCTTAACAGGCTCAGCAAATTGCTAGCCAAGAGCTGGAGCCCTCTATCAGAACCATAGTCTAATCTTGTAACATTTTCTTGAGACTAATGATAATAAGTTGTATGAATCATTCTATGCTGAATCAATGTAATTCATAGCTGATTGGCCAAAAAGCACTACTCAAATAATGAGTCTTCACTCTACCATTGCAAGGATACATTCGAGGGTGAGACGGTGCAAAGCCTATCCCATTAATACATCCAGAGTGAATCATATCCCATAAACTGGGACCAAGAGTACAAATTCCTTGACCACTGAGCAACAAGATTGTTGTTTTGCTGAGCAACAAGAATGCTGTGAGGTTGAGTAACAAGATTGCTATATGCTAAGCAACGAGCTTGCTGTAAGGCTGAGCAACAAGCTTGCTGCCTCATTGCTGCAAGACTGAGCAACGGGATTGCTGCAAGACTGAGCAACGAGCTTGCTACCTCACTGAGCAATGGGATTGCTGTGAGACTGAGCAACAAGCTTACTGTGGTACGGACATGCGATCTCGTTTAGCAATCAGCTGTCATCTCGCTACTGAAAAACCTATCCAAGGGTGAGATGGCCTAGAGCTTACCTCATATCCGAGGGTGAGACAGCCCAGAGCCTACCTCGTGACAACACAAACAAAAACAAAACAAAATCGAGGGTGAGACGGCCCCAGAGCCTACCTTGGTGACACACTCAAACCTAAAAATTGGCTACAATATCGCCACATTGTAAGGACACTGAAATAGACTCGGTGCAGCTTTCTTGCAACGTCCATATCCATAGCTAACATGTAGCCAGAAAATCATAGCTCACATACGAGCCCTTATCAGTCACAGCTTGCATGTGACCTGATTCTCACTTACCAAAGGCAACTAAACAAAAAGCAGAAAGTTAAAAGCACAGCTAATTGGTCAGAAGATATTTCAGTAATCATCAGAAATATATAAATAGCAATGCATGAAGCATCCAGTACAACTTTCAGAAGCTACACAGAAGAGCTCATACACTAAAAAGCCTCAAGGAGGCAAAATTACATCAAAAAAAGAAGAAATGCAGAAACAAAGGCAAAAGCTTAAAAGCCTAATACTAACATTCTGGCAAGAAAGTGAAGAGCCTACTATACAAGGAGGAAAACTCCCAGCAGTAGGAAGACTAGCAACTCCACTCTTGCAATCTTCCTATCCCCAACTAGCGGTTCCTCCTGGACCAGGCCCAGTACAATTCAAAAAGCCACCGACAGCTTGGTCAACGATGCTGGATTCTATGAAGAGAGCTAGGGAGGATAATCCAAGATCAGCACAAGACTCCCCAGGAGCTAGCAAGATGAATCCTGCTGTGAAGCCACATGCAACAGGCCATCTATGCCTCCTAACACTCTGCAACAGGCCATCCATGCCTCAACAAGCTTCATCTAAAGCCAAAATATCAAAAACACAAGTGGCTCAATAGCCTCTTCCATTAACTCCTCTGAGGAAAAAGAAGAAGTTCCTCAGGGTATAAAAAGACTAGCTCGGTCCATCAAAAAATCTAGAAGACATCTGGCTGATCTTAATCTAACGACCCAAAGCAAATGATAATGCCACCCCAACAGCTGAAAATTACAAACAGAAGAAAGCATGGCCTAAAGTAGAATGAAAAGATAGCAAAGAAGTCTGAAACAACAATCTGGTCAAGCAAGGACTCTGACTAGAAATATGAACAAAGCCTCAGAAAAATTACAACTCCCGGTCTACAAAGCGAACCGAGAGTTGGGGACTTATTTTATGGGTAAAAATTAGCTTTGAAGAATAAGTTAGCACTAGCATGGTAGAGGCCAAGTTACCTAGCTCACTAAGGATACCCAGTGAACTCCACCTCACTCACTGCTAGAAGGCAACACAATAAGGTCATCACGAGATCGATTCACTAAGCAATTGACCGTCTTGCTCGAGCTTGCTACACTACAGCGACAACAACATCGAGCTCGTTAATTCAATCTCCCACATGGAACCCGAGTTGGGAATCCAAACTCGAGATAGCAGACATCTTGTATGATAAAACAATATCAAATGCCAGACATACATACGCTAGTCCACAGCCGACAAAAGGGGCCCACCCCACAGAAAGAAGCCTGCAACAGTCAGATTGTAGGAATTTTACTATCTTTCATATTTATTTCTTAGTGTAACACAACTATAGCTTGTAATTATTTTATGTAATTCTCTCCCTCTATAAATAGGAATACATTATTAGAAAAGGGGGGAGGCTAGAAAACTTGTATGCCAAAACTTTGTAAAAATCTCTTTTCATACATTAAGAAAAACTCCGCCATGGACATAGGGTCCGGTACCGCCCGGATTTAGCCGAACCACATTAAACATCATGCACTTTGCCATCCTTCTTCCTCTTCACCACCCTCATCATCTTCTAGTCTACACATCCTTTAGATCAGAAAATAACTTGGGACACACGAATGACACACTTCCGTTGACTGAGATTTGGGCTTCCCGTGTGAACCAAATTTCACTATCAATACCTACAAAGAGAGATACAAACCACAGCAGTACCAAAGAACAAAAAAAAAGCTAAACTAAAATAAAAAGAGCAGATAAATCATAAATTAATAATATGCATTTTCTCATTTATCAACTCCCCCATGCTTAGACCTTTGCTTGTCCTTAAGCAAATTATAATATATGAACACATTGGAAAGGGGGAGAATTTACACTCTCAATTCAAACAAGCTGATGTGGCAGAACTATTTTTATTCCCAATCAACAAGACATCAATAAAAACATAAACAAGCATTCAAGGGTTAGTCTTCACTCACCTAATATCAAACCTTAATTCCTGTATTATACACATCATCTATTGCTACTATAATTTTCATGCACCAAAATGACCCTCAAGGCACTCAAGTAAGATCCTCATCCTTCAGGTCTCCCTAGATTGCCTTGCCCTTATTTATTCAATTTTTTTTATTTATATATATATATATTTCAATGAGTGCATTTTATGCTCCATCTCACTAAGGTGTAGGCATCTAAGTACTCATACCGTAGGCCTTTTTGGAACTTGAAAATTAGGCACTCAGAATGAAGACCTTTTTGGGTTGAGAAATTTTTCCTAACATTCTTCCCAACTGCTAATATTGTGAGCTAGGAGGTTCCTAAACCAAGCTCGAGGCATATCTCTCAGTGTGGTTTGGAAGACACGACATTTGATCAGGGAATTATTTGTTTAGAGATCCATTTGGATGTTGAACATATCCAGGCAGTTGCATGGATCGCTATTCCTATTATACAATGAAACCGTAGGAACTTTAAGCTTGTGAGGAAGGGGTTCCATCTCAACTTCCTCAAAGAAGGGGGACTGTCCTCGGTTATTTCGATCTTGAGGGTGTTCTTCTAATTGCTTCACCCTCTCCAACAACTCTTCTAATAGCAAGGACAATGCCCCAGGCTATTGACTAGAAGCCTGATGGCTTCTTCTAACTTCCTGGTCTATGAGCGATGACCTGGCATATGCTCTTGATTGGCTTTATTCAAACTGCTAGTTTACTGTTGTTGGTGAATGTTTTTGGGTGTAGCAATCTCAGCCTACCTTTGCACACCCTGGGCTTATGCTTATGCTAACACTATGATTGCTCTAGTCAACTCTCCAACCATATTTTCTTATCTTTCCTGGTGCTGATGCCAGGTTTGTGCTCCATCGACACCATTCATAACAACAGTAGGTTGGAAGGAGCTGACTAGGGGCAAGCCAGTAGTAACACCTATAACAAGAGCAATGGAGGAGTCTATTGTAGACACATGACCTTCCGACTAATCAACCACAATGTTTGAAGCTTTGATAGCTCTTTCTCTAGCCATTAAAACTACGTAGGAAAGTAACTAGAAAATAGACGAGTCCCCATAGATAGTGCCAAAATGTTAACAGTAGATTTTGGTTCAGTCCCAAATCTAGCCAACTAGAAGAGTTCTTTGGGACTTAGACTGCAATCCAATTGAATATGCAATGAGTGGGGGAGATGGAGAGGAAGAATAACAATGATACAGAAAGGTTTTTAATGTGGTTCGGCCAAAATCAAATAGCACCGATCCCTACGTCCAAGGTTGCATTTTATTAATCTAGAGAAATTTCTATAGAGTTTTGGTACATGGATTCAACATGCCTTATAGTGATCTCCTTCCCCTTATTTATAAAGGCTAGGAGGTTACAATAGTAATTTTACAATTTATATTTTTGTTACATCAAAATAAATGTACAAGATATCCTAGACTATTGCAAGATGGCTTCTGCAAACTACTGGCTAACTTTTGTAGATTACTTTTTGTAGGTGGGCTCGACATGCTACTTCTTGCAAGCTGGTCCAATGAATCTTGGTTAGAGAGGGTCCCTACTTCAAGTTCACCCTTGGTGAGCTCGTTGTTAAGCCTGATGCTATGTTCGCGTGCTAGGATTTGGAGTTGAGTCACTGCTAGCCTTTGGTCAATGAGGACAAACCACACGAGCTCATGTTTGGCAATACGAACTCGCATATAATAAGTTATTGGCCATGCGAGCTTGGGCTCGTTCCTTAGCCCTTGGCGAGTTAGGGCTTCTGCCTTATTTTGTGCTTGTGTAGCTAGCAATTTGGTGAGTTTAGCCTTTTCCTTCATTTGGACTTATCTGTCAGGTCTTTGCCAACCTACCTCATGTAGTACCAGAAAATCCCTATAACAAAACCAAAAGAAGACGAGAAGCTAATCGTTTATTTAAGAGTATCCTAATACGCTCTTAGTGTAGCTCTAATGCATGAAGAAGGTGGAGCTCTATTTCCTATTTATTGTGTGAGGAAAAGATTATTGGACACAGAGACAAGGTATATGCCTATGGAGAAACTTGCCTACTGCCTGGTAGTTGCCTTAAGAAAGCTGTGACCCTATTTCCAAGCACACAACATAGAAGTGTTGACACAGTTCACACTCAGGCAGGTCCTACAAAAGATAGATGTCTCAGGATGTCTCCTCAAATGGGCAATCTAGCTAGCTTAGTTTGAAATTGAATATAAGCCTAGACTAGTTATCAACAGGCAAGCTCTAGTAGACTTCATAGCAAAATTCACTAGACCCATGCAAGAGGAAGTGGAGACATTAAAAGCTCCAAGTTAGGAATTGTACATTGATGGGTCGTCAAATGAAAAAAAGGCTGGGGTAGGGGTGCTCCTCATCAGTCTAGAAAAGCACAAAATCCTCTACGCGCTAGGGTTTAGCTTTCAGGCCATGAACAATGAAGCTAAGTATGAAGCTTTGTTAGCTGGACTCTGAATGGCCAAAGAGGTACGAGCTAAAAGGTTGAAGATTTTTAGTGATTCTTAGCTCGTTGTTTGCCACGTGCAAGGAGAGTACCAAGCTCGAGGATCAAAGATGACTACCTACTTGCAAAAAGTCTAGGAATTGCTAAGGACGTTTCAGCATTGTGAGGTTAACCAAATACCGTGAGCCTAGAATACATATGCTGATGCCTTGGCTTGCCAAGCCACGACTAAGGATACTGACTTCTTGGGGTGATCCCAATAGAATTCCTCTCGTCCCTGAGCATAGAACAGAAAAATGCTTTGATGACAATTGCCAGGACAATGGGTTCCTAGATGAACCCCATCCTAGACTAACTACAAAGTGGCAAGCTACCAAAGGATAACCTTGAGGCCCAAAGATTGCGAGCTTGGGTAGCCAAATATTGCATCAATGATGATATGCTATACAAAAGAGGGTTCTCAACCCCACTTTTAAGATGCATTGATGGCCTTGATTATAATATCGTCCTAGAAGAAATCCATGCCAACCATTATAGAAACCACACTGGGGGGTTGTCCTTAGCTTAAAAGGCTCTCCAGCAAGGATTCTGCTAGCCCATGATGAAACAGGACGCAATTGAACTCATCAAAAGGTGTGACAAATGTCAAAGATTCGTAAAGATCTTGCAAGCCACACCAACCTACTTGCAATAGATGGTTAGTTTGTGGCCTTTGCAATCTGTGGCATGGACCTGATAGGGCTATTCCCTATAGCTCGTGGAAATTGCAAGCATGCAATGGTGGCTATAGATTACTTTACCAAGTGGGTAGAGGTAAAGGAGCTCACAGAGATTGCTTTTATAAAAATAGAAAAATTTGTATAGAGTAATATCATTTATAGATTTGGAGTCCCCCAACAGTTTGTAACGATAATGGGATTCAATTCAACAGCAAATAGTTCCTCAAGTTTTGCGATGATCTCAAGATTAAGAAGAGTTTCTTAGCCATAGACCATCCATAGGCCAATAGGCAAGTTGAAGCCGTTAACATGATCATCAAATAGATCTTGAAGAAGATATTGGAGGCCAAGAATGGGGCATAGGTAGACAAGCTGCCAAAAGTGCTTTGGGCTTGCAAAACCACACCTTGCAACGCTACAAGAGAGACCCCTTCTCGATGGTATATAGATGTGAAGCAATGATCCCAGCAGAACTTAAGGTGGCATCACAATAGGGGGATTTCCTTTGATCTGGGGGATACCAACCAACTGCTTACTAGAAATCTAGATCTCGTAAAAGAAACAAGGGAGAGAGCTTGCCTTAAGGTCACGACCTACCAATAATAGGTCATGAGATATTACAATTGAAGGGTTTGAGCTAGGAGCTATAAACCTGGTGACCTCATTCTATGTCTTATCCTTCCTAGCGCTTGCAAAGCCAATAAGGGGACCCTAAGGCTGAATTGGAAGGGCCTATACCTTATTAAGAGAGCTATTGGGACAGAGCATATCATTTGGCAAACATGGATGGAATAGAGTTCCCTCGAGCTTGGAATGCTGAGCATCTTTGTTGTTACTATCAATAAAGACCCCCAATATTTGTAAAAATTACTTAGAAATAAGTGTAAACATTCAAGTAATTCCTTGAATTTTTGTATTTGTATTCATTTCTGAATAAAAGTCTTAATAAAGTCTTGCATGAAAAGCAAGTGGTGTATTATATGAGGAGTATTAATTGAAGTAGTCTACTAAGTATTCATCTTTACACAAATTTATTGAGTCTTATGCATTCAAGCAGGGAAGTCGAGGGGAGCAAGTAAAAAATTCATTCAATGTTACTTCAACAAAGCTAATCCATGCAAAGTCTAAAAGTTCATTTCAAAGTTCAAAAAATACAACGTTACAGAAAGTCATGGCATAAGGAATTAGAGCTTTAGGAGCTGGGCCTTCTTGAGGCACAGGGTTAATAGGGGGAATTCCAAGGACGTTCACTACTTGGTCACCAATAACTTCCATAACCTATGAGCTACTTTCTTTTTAGGGAGCACCTTCAGCAAAAGAAGCCTCAACCATAAACCCTGCACCCTTTCTAGAAGACTTAGCCTTAGCAGCCCACTTCTTGAAGCACTCCATGGCCTTAAGAGCCTCCTTACCAAAAAAGGAGAAGTCTAATTCTAGATGTTTTTCCTACATGGTATAAAAGAAGGCGGCACTGGTCTTAGACTCTACCTTCTCTGTTGCTTTTGCAATTAGTGAGGTAGTCTCTACTTTGACCTTAGCAACCTCCTCCTTCCTGAGGGCAACTTCCTTCTTGGCCATCTCTAGCTCCTTCAAAGCATCCTTAACTTGCAGCCCCGCTTCCCTGGCTCGGTACTTTACCAGCCCAACTCATTGATCCACAATCTCTGCCCATTGCACTGCTCGCTCAACATGCTTATAAGCCAGGTCCAGGTCAATCCTCACTTTGGTCAGATCATTAATCATCCTACCCAAGTTCAGTGCAATGGCCTCACGATCCATCACTTCATGAAATAGGGCAGCCTCAGCATCCTTGACCTTCTCCCTCAACTCCAATACTTCAACAGAGAAGATGGCTAGCTCATCCATGAGCTTCATTTTCTCTTCCTCTTGGGCTCAGAGCATCTTGTCCAGCTTCACCATTGTTAAAAATTTCTAAAAAGCCATATAGCCAAATTAGAATGTGAAGAAAGTGGAAGAATCAAGATAAAAGAAATCCACTTACCACTGGGCTATGATGAGACGCGTAGCTTGCCAACCCTCTAATGGTGAAGTCCTCTGACTCCAACACCTGGATCTTGTTGCAAGGCCCCAAGATCACATCGATGTTATCCATAAAGATGTTGAGGTACTCCTCAATCTTAGAGCTAGGCTTAGTAGGTTGCTCCATGACTTCGACCTCTGGAGTTGCTTACTTACAGGTAGCAACTTTCTTCTTCCCTTTGTCCATCTTTTGCTTCTTAGCGGGGGGCCCAAAGGGGGTAGTGGCATCGACTACAATAGTTGCCTTGAACTGAGGGGTAGGAACTAGTTCTTGTGAAGGAGCTAATGCTAAAGTTGAGGGTTGGCTTCTAGTAGTAGGAGCTATGTTAGCATCAGGAGCCAATGAGGTCTCTTCATTAGAGTCAGATGGTGGCATCCTGAAGATAAGTTTCATGATGTCCTTATAATTGTTGAAGTTTGCTGGACCTACCTCCTTGACCTAACGAACTCCTATTTCCCTAGTGACCATAGTACCTATAGCCCGTATGAGCTTGTGGGAGCAAAGAAGGCTCTCGTCAAAGTGGAAGTCATTTTGAAGATCGTCTAAGGTAGGGAACTGATCTAGGACTCATAGCTCCTTAACTCCAAGAGTTAGATTCTTGCTGGTCCCAACTGCAAAACAAGACAAAGTTAGAATCAATGAAACAAATGTGAACAAGTCATTAAACTCGCATGCCCTTAGCTTGCTCACCGAGGGTGAGGACAAAACTAAAGTTCTAAAGATTACAAAGGGATAGACAGGAGATAAAAAATCAATGGGTTTTATAATGCCCCATGTTGGACTTCCCTTTGGCATCCCCCTGCAGCAAAATCTTCTTATGCTCCACTGGCCAAGTCAAGAGATAATAAAGCCCATCTGACATGCTCACACTGCTAATGTTATACAGGTAGCACAAGACCTTGACTGATGGTGGCGGGAGGTTATTCCTCAAATATATTAATGCCAAGGAAGTGAGCTGGGCGTAGGAGTTGGGGGTAAGCTGGAATGGGCAGAGTTTGATTTTATTCAACAAATTAATAATATATAGGTGTGCGAGAAACCTAAGCCCCTTAGTGAGGTGCGGGAAGCTAATAGCAATAAACCCCTGAGGTAGATAAGGAGCATAGTGATATGAGGAAGGCACCATGACGCAACATCCATGGAGGAGTTGAAATGTCTGAACCATGGTTTGGAGATTGTAGAAGTGGACAGACAAGATGTATAGGTTGAACACTTGGCGATCGAAAAGTCATTGACTTGCAACAGCCTCTTGGTCCCCAATAGGGTCTGAACGAGCAATAAAGTCCCCAGCAACCTCACCACTTCTCAAAGTCACTTCACTGAGGTGTTGCATTAGCTCCATACCTTGGGCTAGAGAGTCAGGTTCATCATTGTTTCCAATTTGGTGACATTGATGCCCATGACCTGCACTCATCTACATAAAAGAAAAAGGGGAATGATCAGGTTGCTACAAGCAGACCCTACCTAAAAGGCTAAGGCTAATGATTTCCTATAGGACAGGTCATGCACACCTCAGGTCACCGCATCTAAGACCCAAACTCTAGAAGACAAAGGGGACTCAATGATGGAACCATAAATCTAGAAAACAAACACAAGCCTTGAAATAGTAATAAAAAACACTAAAGTCTACTAACAAGATAACCAAATAAATGAAATTAGGCAAAAAAAATTGCATAGGCAAATAACTTCAGCTAGAATTTAGACGTTTTAGCCATAAGCAAAAAAGTCTCATACAAGCCACAAAACAAGGAAATACAAAAACCACAAATTGAAGAGAGAATGACTCATCATGATTATCCAAAGTAGAAGGTCCAAAGATGTGTGTGGAAGTATTTCCTGGTGAGCAAAATCCAAATAGCGACTAGAGAGCCACAACGACACTAACGGTAGTGAACAATAGTGATCAGTTGTAGGGAATGGCAAAGAGAATGGACAAGAAGAGCTTGGGAGTTTTGAGTTTTAAATGGCAAGTGAAAGGGAGAGAAGAGCCCCTTTGGTTTATATGGCATGCAGTGGCACTGTTAGATCTAGGAACCTATCAACTACCTATGATTTGATAGTTTGGCGAGTGCCAGCAGTAAGCTGACACCAGTATAGTGCACATGCTTACTGGAGGCAGGAGTAATTAAGGCAAGCTAGTGACAGAAATCCAAGAGTCATAGGCAAAGTAAGCGGGAGCATGCCAAATGATCCATAGGGTCACAAAATTGCAAATGATGGACCAAAACTCCCAGCTTGCTTCGCATCCAAGAACTGCATTTAACACCAAACTCTTGCGCAGATGACATCAAAACCCCACATCCAAGAAGTGCTAGCCATGCACTAAACTCTTGTGTAGGCTATGTCCAAGAAGTGCCTTTGGTACCAAATTCTTGCACTAATAGTACCAAAATCCCATGTCTAAGAAGTGCTAGCCATGCACTTAATTCTTATGCGGGTGGTATCAAAGAAGTGCCTTCGACACTAAACTCTTGCATGGATAACACCAAAATCCTGCATCCAAGAAGTGCTAGCCATTCACCAAACTCTTGCGTGAGTTGCGTCTAAGAAGTGCCTTCGGCACCAAACTTTTGCATGTATAATGCCAAAATCCCATGTCCAAGAAGTGCTAGCCATGCACCAAACTCTTGTGCAGGCCATGTCCAAGAAGTGCCTTAGCACCAAACTCTTATGCAAATAACACCAAAATCCCACATGCAAGAAGTGCTAGCCATGCGCCAAACTCTTGCGGGGGCTGCATCCGAGAAGTGCCTTCAGCACCAAACTCTTCATGGATAACACCAAAATCCTACATCCAATAAGTGCTAGCTATGCACCAAACTCTTACAAGGGCTATGTCTAAGATGTGCCTTCGACACCAAACTCTTGCATGGACAATGCCAAAATCCTGCATCTAAGAAATGCTAGCCACACACCAAACTCCTGTGCAGGCTGCATTTAAGAAGTGCCTTTAGCACCAAACTCTTGCACAGGCAACATCAAAACCCCACATCCAAGAAGTGCAAGCCATACACCAAACTTTTGCATAGGCCACGTCCAAAAAGTGCCTTCAGCACCAAACTCTTGCACGAACAAAGGCACATTTGTGTGACCTACCTGGGCATTCAATCCCACACTAGTGAAAATGCTTAAGCACTCTAGTGCTTGACTCATATGCAACAATGACATTCTAATGCTCAAATTCATTACAACTAAAATGAGCTAGCATGACTGATTGGTCATCTGACATGGCACATATCCTTTAAGTCATGATTTATTGACTAAAGTTCATTCATATAAATCCAATTAATATTATTTAAGGTCAATTGACCTAACAAGCACATATTTTATCTAGCGGTTACCGAGTTATGGTTTGTAGGGACTTATTTATGTTGCTGGCTATGACCTATTAGATCACTAATGTTGTGTGCTTGAAAAAAAAACAAATAAGAAATAAAATGCAAAGCTTTGTTACAAAACCTCTTTCAACGAGGTGAATTTACATGAAAGTTCAAGGGTACAAGTCAAGGAAACCCTATAGTTGATTGAAGAATAGCTGAATCCCAATGAACCACGAGATTCATGAGCAAGCTGGGTTGTTCTAACCCTTTCTCAACTTCCATTCGAGTTGATGGATTGTCCAACTTGAGCATCCCGAGGCACTTGGAGTGGGAGAAGCAGCATCTAAGATAAGCAAGATGATTGCTCCAATTTCCTCTAGTCCTTCTGAGCAAGGAAAGCATCCTTTAGCTTCCTTAAACTACTCGGAGGCTTGGGGACGTCCAATGCCATCGTGCAAGGAGGCAAAGGAACACAGTTGGAAGGCTTAAATTCCAACAAGCTGCAGGGTCAATGCTGAAGAGTTAGATGGCCTCTGCAACTTCTCTACTTGTGCTAGCAAGTCTTTGGAAGCTGAAAGGACCGAGAACAGGCCTAGAACCGCCGAAACTCCTTCTGGCCTTCTTCTTCCCTCTTCGGCTTAACCATGGCTGAACCCCCTTGGAGATTCTTCACCATCCTTCAGCTGAACTCTTTAGCGAATCACAAGGGAAGAAAGGAGAGAGCGTACCAGAAACAATTTCTGGTCCAATTTGCTCTGGTCGCCGCCGGATCCAACTGAGGAAGAACCTTTCCTCTTTCGCGCAAGCTCTCTCTCTCTCGGTGTCCTCCTCTTCTCCCCATAGCATGTGTCCAAAAACCAGCTAAAGGGAAGCATGAAGAAGACCCCAAAACGGCATCATTTTGGCCAGTCTCACTTGGCCAAAATGGCATCATTTCAGTGCCTTAGGAAAACAATTTTCCAATTTGCACTTTAGTCCCTGAAGTTCCCTTAAACTTCATTTTCATCCCAAGCAATTTCACCGAATTATGATTTGGTCCCTGAACGTCAAATATGTCCAAACTTTGGCCATATCATTCCCCGTTATGCGTGTGACCCAGTAGGCCCCCAAAATATTGGCAAAAGTCTAAAATGCCCTTTAAACCCTTTGAAGGCATATGAAATTAATCCAATTAATTTCCTGATTAATTTCTCCAAATTAATCAACTAGACT
>JANHAO010013764.1:0-15679 GCA_026873985.1 Saraca asoca | reverse complement strand
ATTTAGCAATCAAGGATGCATTAGTCTCAAGTTAATTCCCTTGGCTGGTTGCTTGTTTATCTTAGTTTTAGTTTCTGTTTTGTATATTTTGTTAGTGTAGTTGTTAGATTTAGTTTCTGCCAACCCCCCCATTTCAGCTCCTAATATCATTGATATAATCATCCTAAAATGGTCCTTGGGTTCGACATGGGTTACCTATGCTACAAGTTAGTTTAGGTAGCTTCAATTTATAAATTTCTAATTCGATCTGCCTCGACATGTGCGATCAAAGAGCAGACTTCTCATCGTCCTAGCCTCCGAGCGCTTCCTCAATCTTCATTAATGTTAACAAATTCTGTGAGAACAAGCAGTGAGATTAGACTCAAAAATAAATAGGACAACTAAGGCAAGAAGCAATATTTACCACCAAATCGTGGCGAGCCGCAAACCCAACCATCCTCCCTATAGTGAAGTCTTCGGCCTCCAGCACACTAACTTTGTCGCCATATCCCAAGATTGTGCCTAAGTTCTCAACGAAGGTCCGAGCTTACCCCTTTGTCTTGGAACCAGGCTCGACCAACAGCCTCACACTCTCGGCCTCCGACGCTGCTCGTTTGTAGGGAGTCATCTTCTTCTTCCCCTTAAAAACCCTCCACTTCTTGTGAGGAGGGCCAGAAGAAATAGCAACATTGATCGTGACCGCTTCCTCAGGTTGCTGTTCAAGGGCTGGTTCTAGTGAAGGGATTACAACAAAAGCTGTTGGTTAATCCACGACGACTAGAGTCACTTCAACTTTAGGGGCTGGGGTTGTTCTATAACGATTGGAGCCAGATCAACTTCACGAGTTTGAGGGGCCTCGTCCTCGCTGTCTGAAGGGGGCGTCCTAAAGATTAGCTCTATCACTTTGTCGTAGTCATCGAAGTTCGTGGGCACCTGACCTCCGTCAAATGGTGGATTCCTACCTCCTTGGTGACCTTGATACCCTATGCCAGTGCAAGCTTGTAATAGCAGAGGAGGCTTTCATCAAATTGAAAGTCATTTTTTAAGTCCTCGAATGTCGTGAACTAATCTAACACCTCTAACTCCTTAGCCCCTAGCATTGGCCGCTTACCTGTCCTATTTGTAAAATTAAGCAAAGATCAGAATCGGAAGCAAATATCAAAAAAGCTATCAAGTTACTCACACCCAGTCCACCTACCCGGAGCAAGAATAAAATCAAAATTCTTAAGGTAGCGCAGCGAGGGGCACAAGATGTAGAACCAACACAACTTATAGTGCCCTGCTTTGGACTTCCCCCTGACATCCCCCTTTGGCAGGATGCTTTTATATGACATCTACCTAGCTAAAAGGTAATAAAGCCCGTCCTCCGAATTCGCACACCTTAGCTCATATAAATAACACAAAGTTTTAGGTGACGGGGGAGGAAGACCGTTGCCTATATGGATAAAGGGCTAACGAGATGAGCGAAGTATAAGAGTTTGGTGTAAGTTGAAATGGATAGAGTTTTATTTTGTTCAAAAAATTAACAATGAAAACTTGTATAGGGAATCATAATCCCGTTGTAAGGTGCGGAAGACTGATAGCTATAAAGCCCCAAGGAGGATGAGGAGCATAATCATTTGGAGCGGGAACCATAACACTACACCTTTTGGGGATCTGACACGATTAAATTACAGTTTGGATGTTGCGAAGATGCACAATGGAAGAATGCAACTTGAATACATGATAGTCAAGGCGTTGGCCCTCAGTGACCCCTCGACCCTCGATGTGCCCCGAAAGAGTGCTCATGTCCATAGTGACCTTTTTTCCATTTGAGGTCATTTCGTCAATACACCATATGATCCCTGCACTCTGAGATGAGTCAGGTTCGTTATCCTCACTCCTAATTATATGGCGGTGACATGCATGACCTACTCCCATCTACACAAATAAAGAAAGGTTAGTCAGGTCATTGAGAGTGAATTGTACTGAAGACTAAGGCTAACAACCCCCTACACTGCAGGCCATGCACACACTGTGTCACTGCACTAACAACCTGAACTCCAGTAAATGGAGGGGACCCTCCGGCCAAGTCGCAGAACCTCAAAAGACTAAAATGGATGTCCAAAATCCTAAAGCCTACCGGTAACCTAACCATTTCGATCTAAACAAAACTAAGTATCTAAGTCACCTCTACCTATCAATGTCATCATCTCCTAACCAGTCATAACCAAGTCTCCTATTTCCTACGAAGGAAGAAAATGCAGAAAAAATACAAAGCTAGAGAGAACATACCATGGTTTATGGCAATGAAAGGTTCAGAAAGCTTGGATAATGGTCGGAGGAACAAATGGAAGGCGGTGGAAACTAACGGAGGAGAGGCTGTCACAGCAACTAGTGAAGCAGATGAGCAAAGGATATTGAAACTCTAGAAGTTTTTGAATGGCAAGTTGAGAGGGAGAGGAAGGCATTCTCGATTTATAAAGGGGCACGATATAAGGTCCCAACAGATATTGTCTGCTCTGGGCCAAGCCCGCATGATTTTAAAACGTGTTTGAAAGGTGAGGACATTCCTCCCTTATAAAGACCTTTCCCCATCCAGACTTAGTCGATGTGGGATGCTGGGGTGTAACTCCTTACATCCCCCTTGACCCATCAGACCAGAGGCCTGACACCGACTGTGATACCACTATAAGGTCCTAACAGATATTATCCATTCTGGGTCGAGCCTGCATGATTTTAAAACGCATCTGCCATGTGAGGATATTCCTCCCTTATAAGGATTTTTCCTCGTCCAGACTTAGTCAATGTGGGATGCTGGGGCGTAACTCCTTACACACGATCCCACCGTTAGATTAAAAGGGTTATCAGTTACCCACGTTCCAATGGTCCGGGGAAGACAGTGGCTAGCTCATAATGACATAGTGCACGTGCACCAAAATCGAGAGCAATTATTGCCAGCCGCTGATGGGAATCAAAGAGCCACGCATGAAACAAGCGGGAGTATCAAATGACTTATCAAGGTCGCAGGTCGCTCAGTACTGGATCGGGACAACAATCTCAAAACCTCACATCCAAAAAGTGCTTTACACATAAAAATTTTGCACGAGCTGCGTCCAAGAAGTGCTTCACGCACAAAAATCTTGTGCGGATAATTCCAAGACCTCGTGTCAAAGAAGTGCTAGCCATGCACAAAAATCTTACGCGAGCAGGCACGATCGATTGGTTAAACGACAAATATCCTTTAAACTGAAATTTATTGATTTAAGTCGATTAGCTCGAATTTTATTCTTATAATAAGGGTTGATTATCCCATTAAACACTTTACATAATGATTACTGAGTTATGATTTTGCAGGAGTAGGTCACGTTGCCAATGGCAACCAATTAAACTATCCATGTAGCAGACTTGGAAAGACAAAGAGTACAAACACAATACTCAAAACTTTATTAAAAGACCTCCCTCAACGAGGCAAATCTACATTAGAAGAACTGATACATAAAGATAAAACAAAGGTTTAAAGTTTACACTCCCATAAGGGAAAAGAGAGCCAGCTTCCAAGAGACGAACTCCCATAAGATGAAACGTGAATGGCTGCGGCTGCTCCTTCTTATAACCTTTCTCAGTTAATGGTTCCTTTCCTAACTCAAACCCAGTGCAATTCAAAAAGGGGTCAGGAATCCGGCTAGCAAGGCTGAACTTCACGGAAAGGCCATGAAGAAATAATTCAAGGATAATACAAGACTTCCCTGGAGGCAATAAGAGAAGTTGTCCAGGGAAGCCACGTGCAACGGGCTATTCACACCCCCAAAACCTCTACAACGGGCCATGCACAGCCCGAGGAGCTTCACTAGAAGCCAAACTGTTGAAGGTGCAAAGGGCTTACTTAAAATGTTTATCAGGTAATCTCATGAAGAAGCAAGGGGAGCTTCATAGGATTTATAAACCAGTTTGGGTTCGTCAAATGACCCAAAGGACATTCGACTGTCTTAGATCGGACGATCCAGGAAGAACGAGGTCACCACATTAACGGCTAAAGAACCACACACAGTGAGAAGTATGGTCTAGAGCAAGGGGAATGACAACCTAAAAGACAAAAATAACAACACAGCGGTCTGAGCATGAAGACTTACCCATGCTGCAAATTGCAGACAAAGACTTTGACTATCGGTTACAACTCCTAACCCGCAAAACGAGCTAAGAGTTGGAGAGCTTATGTTATGGGCATTTTTTGAAAATATGGATTAGGCTAGCCAAGGTCCAATAGGAGGCTTAGCTAATCAGAGGGAGGCCCAGTTTGGAGGATCGAGGTCACTCAGTGAGGACTCCAAGTCATCGGGCACGAGCTGAAAACATTACTCAATGTCATGGCAGGGAATGCATCTCGCTGAGAGGGCTCTCAACCCGTTAGCGAGAAGCCTACCGCCCTTGAGGAAAATGACCAAGCAAGGACAACAAAGTCAGTCAAAGCATCCAGCTCACTTATCTTTCAGCTCGTCCACCAGAACCGGATACATGTATGGAGCCAAGTCAATAATCTAAGGCACACGTCTCCAACTGATAGTTTAGCCTCCAAACCTACATATCAGCTCCCTGAAAGTTTGACAATGATTTGCCTAGCATTAATTATCCAACATTAAGCAATAAATGCCTATAGTGGCAGAAGTAATCATTTTATTATTTGTAGAATTACACTTGCAATGCTCCCTCTTTCTATAAATAGGAAGGGGTGGTCACTGTAAAGGGAAAAAAATTTTACATGCAAAAACTCTGTCGGAATACTAAGAGAGCATTGTATACTGTAAGAAAATATTGCAATTGTATTCAAACTTTGTAAAACAATCCCTTAGAAAACAAGCAAAGGTCAGCATGGACATAGGGGTTAATTTGGCTTTAGCCGAACCATAATAAACTCTTGATATTTGTTGTTTCTTTTCTCTTCTACCATCTCTCTTTTCTGCTTTCTGCTATATTCCACTTGCAATTCGGAGTAATATTGGACTCAAATCAATTGATTAGATTTTGGTGTTAACATAAACTAATTTATTTCATATATTATTTAATTATATTAATATATCATTTATATTATTTTACATTTATAAATTATTTTAATAATCAATTTTATCAAATATTTTTAACACAAATAAGTGAACTTATCAACTTTTAGTTAATAATTAATAATTAATAAAATAATTAATAATTAACTCAAACTAAGGGTTAAATTGCCTAAAGTGAAGATGGACTTCTTGGTTTTTACATAAATTACTTCTAGAAGAATTGTACATGTACACATGTTTCATACTACATATATCATAGTATTTGTTCATTTTTTTAATAGTTTATTTGATGTAAATAGCTGATAACTTAACTGTTAATTGTTTTACTAGTTATTAGTTGAAAGTTAATAAGTTAGCTGATTATATTAAAATCGTTTAGTAAAATTAGTTATTAAGCTAGTTTATAAATGTAAAATGACATAAAATGACATATTAATATGATTAGATAATGTTTATTTTGATACCAAATTATACTGATCAAATCAAAATATTCAAAATAATAATAAAATTGTTTAAAATTTAATTAAATTATATTTTATGACATCATATATTTTATTTACTTATTTATTTATTTTCATTTATTTATATTAAATTAATGAACATATACCAAATATGCAATGATATATGAGTTTTTTTATCTTTTTTTTTTGTGAAAAAAATAAGCATCAAACATAGTATAACATTAAAAAAATAAGCATTGAAAATAAATATTTTTAATTAGGACATGAAATGTCAGTTAAGTAAAAAATAAGGATAAATAGAAAAAAAATTAATAAAAAAGCTCTATTTTAATAAGGTATAAAGTCTGTTTGGCATAAAGAGTTGATAAACTAACTGATAGTTAATAAGCTAACTGTTAGTTGAAAGTTGAAAGTTGATAAACTAGCTTCTTGTATTTAAAAGTGTTTTGTAAAATTAGATTTTGAATTAACTTGTAAATATAAAATAACATAAAATGACATATTAATAAAATTTGATAATATTTATTTTGAGATCAAAGCATACTTATATATTTAAATAATTTAAAATAAGAATAAAATTATCTAAAATTTAATTAAATTATATTTTATGATGTCATGTGTTTATTTATTTACTTATTTTTATTTATTTATGTTGAATTAATGAACATATGTCAAATATGCAATTATACGTGAGTTTTTTTTTCCTCATTGACTTTGTAAAAAAATAAGTATCGAACATAATATAAAATTAAAAAAAAAATAAGTATTAAAAATAAAATTTTTTAATTAGGACATGGACTATCAATTAATCAAAAAGAAAATGATAGATTAGGAAAAAAAAGGAAATACTATTTTAATAAGTTATAAATTACTTATAATAACTTCTTAAAAGAGATTTTTTTTTTCTAAAATACTAGTACACTAAACACTTCTAAAATATAAAATAGAACTATTTGACTAAATCAATAAATTATTTAAAATGATTTCTTAAAAGATAATTTTTTTTCAAAAAATTAATGTATCAAACTCTTCTAAAATATGAAAGAGAGTTACTTGATAAAGTTAAGAAATTAAAAGCTAACTTTTCTTTTGATACGCTAAACATATACTAAGTAATAAATTATAATAAAATGGACATCTTATAATTTTAACCACAAATTCAAAACTTAGATACAATAAAGTGGCTACTTTTGAAGACCATAGGATTTCTTCATGTCTGAGCTACCTACATTACATATGCTCACTGTTCATCAACGGTAAAATAAACCAATAACATTAAACAAGTAGTTGAATGATACCAATATCAATTTAAAAGCGTAATATGAGGTGAAATGTTTTAAGGTTTATAAATTGCATTTCTCAATTTCTCATGGATACATGCTTTAAGGCTTTTCATACAAAAAAATTATATATATTAATTGAAAAAATGCATTTTAATGAAAATTTATACTTTTTTATTCAGAAAACTTACGAACATGAAGGTTATGAAAGTTGTAGTGTAAAAATAGGACTGTTTGATAAACAATGCCTGATGTCGCAGAAGAAAAAATTCACAGCAGACAATTGCATCCCGCTTTGTGAGGGAAAAGGACCAAAATCACAACATAGGAAGAGAAAAATGGCCTCTGAGATTTCCCGCCATTTTCGGTTCTAGAAACCTGTCTCCCGGATCATGTGGTCATCGCCGGTACTTTCTCTCTCCTCATGCTCATCAATATCTGAATCTTGTTTATTTTCCGCTTTCTCTGTCTACCGTGTTCCATTTTTCATCCTTGGCCTTGTCTTCACGTCTTGTCTCCAGGTAATCATTGTTTTTAATTTTAGCTGTGCATGTTGTCCGGGTTCTTTTTCTTTTCACCTGTTTATCGCTGTTCAATAAAGGGGATGATGTCATATGGTTAAAGATGTTTTTTTTTTTTTTGTCTGATTTCCATTATCGGTCTAACTCTTTTGCATAATTTCTAATACCCTCAATGTTGTGTATATATGTGTAAAATCGTAAACTATAGCGCGCATAAACTCAACTGTTTGTCATTGATGTTTTCTTCTTCTGGATATCTGATCAGATTTAAGTGGAGATGTCGCTTTGGGTTATGGAGAATGGGACCAGAGAAATAGTTACAGAGATATCTGGGTTTTCACGTGTTAATCTTGTCTGACAGCTAGCTCAGAAGATATGAGCTAACCGTAAGGCTTTTGGGAAATTCATGACATTTTGAGGTTCCGTTAGATGAGGTCATGGCCTGTTATTAGACAGAATGAGATGTGCATATATATGATTTGGTATTTGCTGCCTGAGAAGAAATTGCATGAAATATAGAAACTATGCATCCTTCTTGAGTTCTCAGGTTGAAAGCAATGCATAGTCAGGGTGATAAACCCCCAAAGCCTCCACACAAGGGGGTTGAAGTTGATAAAGAACCCATTTTCTTGCATGGTGACTTGGATCTGTGGATATTAGAAGCAAAATCTCTTCCAAATTTGGATTTATCTACTGAAGCAATGAGACAATGTTGCACCATGGGCAACAGTTGCTCACCTCCCTTTGTAAAAGGACTAAAGACACACTCTGGGAAAAAAACAATGATTACTAGTGATCCTTATGTCTCTGTCTGCCTAGCAGGGGCTACTGTAGCTCAAACTAGAGTGATTACCAATTGCGAGAACCCTTTGTGGGATGAGCATTTTGTTGTCCCTGTCGCTCACCCCGTTGTGAAAGTTGATTTTCTAGTCAAAGACGATGATCTTCTTGGGGCTGAACTCATTGGAGTTGTTGAGATATCAGTTCAGAAGATTCTGACAGGAAATACTCTTAATGATTGGTTTCCTATTATTGGAAGTTATGGAAATTGCAAAAAACCTTATCCGGAGTTGCATATTTCTGTTCGGTTTAGGCCAGTAGAAGGGAACCCTTTGTACAATTTCAGTGTTGGGGCTGGCACTGACTACCTAGGAGTTCCTAATTCATATTTCCCTCTCAGAAGAGGGGGGAATGTGACTCTTTATCAAGATGCACATGTACTGGATGATACCCTGCCAGAAATTTCACTTGAAGGTGGGAAAGTTTTTGAGAGGGGTAAATGTTGGGAGGACATATGCCATGCTATTTTGGAAGCTCACCACCTTATATATATTATTGGATGGTCCATCTACCACCCCGTGAAGCTTGTCAGAGAACCAACAAAGCCTTTGCCTTCTGGTGGAGAGCTTTCACTGGGAGAATTGCTGAAATACAAGTCACAAGAAGGGGTTCGCATTGTTATGCTGATTTGGGATGATAAAACTTCCCATGACAAATTTCTCCTGAAAACAGTAATTCTGAGTACTCTAATGAGAAATTAGCCATGATTTCTTTTTAGAGGTTCATATTGATTTTTATCAACTTCTGGAAATATTCTTTGTTTATCCTGTATTATCGTTCTGCTTTTGAATTAGAACTTCAAATTAGATATTACAATGAAGTGTTGGGATTCCTGGATTGGATTGTATTGCTTATGTACCAAGAAATTATTAAATGGGTGAAATCTAATGAAAAAGGTAAAATTTGGGTTGGGTGAGGAAAGTTTATGAAAGATATCAAATATCTTCTTTCTAAATCAATTGGAATGGAGTGTTTTGTGGGTATTTACAATTACCTTCAACAATGAGATACTAGGCTTTCAGGTTCATAAAATGTAATGCTTATCATATGTAACTTTCTTGACTTACTGTAGATACAGGTGAATGGCAATGAATGTAGACCTGCATCACTGAGATTTATAAGTGGTTTGAATTATAATAATTGATTAGCTTGATTGCAGGACGGTGTCATGCAGACCCATGATGAAAAAACTAGGAAGTTTTTTAAACACTCCACCGTTCATTGCGTGCTTGCACCACGTTATGCAAGCAGTAAGCTCAGCATTGTCAAGCAACAGGTATGGTATCCTTGCACTTGAACTTACCTTTATGTAGCAAACATTATTTTCACTGCTCCATGAGTCAAGCATTATTATTTCATTACTCAAAGAGTTCGTAAAATTCTACTGCATATTTTCTTCCCATTAAAGATTTGTGAATTTTATTAAATCTTTTGGTCCAGGTTGTGGGAACCCTTTTTACACATCACCAGAAGTGTGTGCTTGTTGACACTCAAGGTTCTGGGAATAACCGAAAAATAACTGCTTTTATTGGTGGTCTGGATCTATGTGATGGCAGATATGATACTCCTGAGCATCGGCTCTTTCATGATCTTGATACTGTCTTCAGGAATGATTTCCATAACCCTACATTTTCAGTAAGTGGATCTTGCAATCAATGTAGTTTTACATGTTTAATATTCTCAATGCATTTTGATGTGTAGGGTTGGATGTCAATTTTGCAAAGTGATAATCTATTCGAAATTGTTTTCTGTATAATACAGTCAAATGCTAGTGGACCAAGGGAACCATGGCATGACTTACATTGTAAAATTGAGGGTCCTGCTGCATATGATATATTGACCAATTTTGAACAAAGATGGAAGAAAGCCAGAAAATGGCGAGACTTCAGGCTCAAAAAGGTGACATCTTGGCATGATGATGCTTTGCTAAGGCTCGAACGCATTTCTTGGATTCTTTCTCCATCTTCTGGTCCTGATGGTGATCAAGCTGTTCGTGTAACTAATGAAGATGATCCTGAGTGTTGGCATGTCCAGGTATGGACAAAATATATCAATAAAAATCAATGACATGTATCATCCTTATTGATAAAATCTTATGAAGACTAAGAACACCCATTTGATACAGATATTTCGGTCTATAGACTCTGGCTCTGTGAAGGGTTTTCCAAAGGATGTTCAGCATGCTAAGGCACGGGTGAGAACAAGTATATAAATTATGTCTGTAGCCTGAACCTGGCTCACATTACCTTTGCTTGGCTTTCATGTGAAGGTGCTTCATATAGATGGGTCTTACTCTTGTACTTTAATCTTGAATTGACTGCAGTACCTTTTATGTGGAAAAAACTTGAAAGTAGATCATAGCATCCATGCTGCATATGTAAAAGCAATAAGATCGGCTCAACACTTCATATACATAGAAAATCAGTATTTTCTGGGATCTTCATATCACTGGCCTGCATACAAAAAAGCAGGTATATTAACAATACTTTCCAATATAATCATCTTTACAAGATATTTTTTTAGCTTGTGTCTTGTTCAACATAACAAATGGTTATATTTGTTATGTATACTCGTGATTTTATATATACTGAAATCACAAAAAAGTAATCAAAATAAATTCTGTTGACTACGAACTTATCAGATTTAGTTACTGATGTTTCTTCTTTGTATTTATTTAAGACTGTTAAAAATTGCATCAGGCACTTCAGAACAAATGAGCATCTATGAAGCATAAACACGAGACAAGAAATGACATGGAAAACATGAGAGGACATGGCACATTGATGTTGAAAAACTATACAAATACACAAATGCAGATAGACTGAAATAAGTCAAAGTCATATTTAGCATGTCTTTGATTATGTTTAAATGTTTTCTACCAAAAAAGAATGTGTAAATGTGCACATTGCTATAATTTTTACTAGCACATATGCCTTGGCAAGTTTTTCGTGTAATTTTTTTTTCCCTAAAACAGGTGCAAATCATTTGGTTCCTATGGAGTTGGCTTTGAAAATTTCGAGCAAGATCAGTGCAAATGAACGCTTTTGTGTGTACATAGTTATACCAATGTGGCCAGAGGGTGTTCCAAGTAGTGCTTCTGTGCAGGAAATTTTGTTTTGGCAGGTCAGTTGGAACACTGCTTGCTAATTTTTTCAGGTTAGCAATGTCCATACTTTTTGTTTTTATATGAGATAATCATAATGAGCATATTGTGACTTTTCCATGTACTTGTTAGTCATTATTACCTGTTACTGGGTGATCTGTGACGGTGGTGAGCGATACTGTGAAATTGAAAATGAAAATACAATCTGACATTAGTGAGGAACTTGGCAAAGTGCAAAAAATAATAAAACTGTAGAATATGCAATAAAAGAATTTCCCATTCTGTTCCTTGATTTCTGAAATGTACTTCTCTGACAGAATGAGTTTAAACTTCATTTAACTTTCCTCCTATGGTTGAAGGAAATGAACTCACAACTGGAGGGTGAATATGGATGCCATCTTAATAAAAAGGTTTATGGGTATTTATGTGTGATGCAGAATTATGGATGAGATACAATGTACTAATCACAACTTCTTACCTCAAATGTGAATGACTACAGAGACAGACAATGTCTATGATGTATGGGGTTATTGCAGATGCACTTAAAAAGGCAGGTCTATCTGATAAGTACCATCCACAAGATTATCTCAATTTTTACTGCCTTGGAAAGCGGGAACCTGAACCATTAGAATGTCCACTACCAGCCAATCATCGGACAACTGAAAATCGTGCTTTGGTATACTTGATTACGCTTCCTTTTATTATCAATTAGCAGAATGTTTGGATTGTATGTAGTTATTGAACACCTTGGCATTTATTCATTTGTCATTCATTGATTGTAGGTGTGACAGGGGAAAGAAATTTGGTAACTCCACATGTACATTTTTCTGTGATTACTATGAAAATTAGAGAAGAAATAAAAGAGGGAAGAAGGGGAAACAAGTCTGAGGGTTTATGTTTGGCAATGACATTTGCAAACTGATATGAATGTTTAAATTCTATATGTAGGTTTATGGAGACTGATTAATTTATTGCCCTTTTTTATCAGGCATCTGCAAAAAAATTCAGACGTTTTATGATTTATGTTCATGCCAAAGGAATGGTTGTTGATGATGAATATGTGCTCATGGGATCTGCTAATATTAACCAGAGATCCTTAGATGGTTCAAGGGACACAGAAATAGCTATGGGTGCTTTCCAACCAAAATACACATGGTCAGGAAAGAACTTTCATCCACGTGGCCAGGTCTGCTTCACATCTTTATGCCTGATAAATGCTTGTTACTGAGTGAAAGATGTTGCAATCATCCTTTCTGTTAAGAATCTGAAAGTATTTGAAAAGGCCAGTTGCAAGTAACTAGACATTATGAATTTGTAGCACAAAGCACTACAATCATAACTATTTAACTGTATGTTGCCATGGCAGAGATGCATCATGAAACCAGATTTTTAGAAAAAACTGATAATGCAGATAGGTTTCTCTTATTAATTTCATCTTTTTTCGTTTATGCACTCATCAGCAATTCAACAAAAATTATGTTGATGTAGGTGTATGGTTATCGAATGTCACTCTGGGGGGAGCACCTTGGTAGCCTTGATGATGTTTTTGCAGAACCAAAGAGCCTGGAATGTGTTAGATACGTCAACAATATTGCAAGAAATAACTGGTCTGCATTTGTCTCTGAAGAGTGGAGGGAGATGAGAGGACACTTGATGATGTATCCGGTTTCCGTGGGCCGGGATGGAAAAGTCAGTGCGCTGAGTGGTCATGAGTCCTTTCCAGATGTTGGTGGTAAAGTTCTTGGATCACCAAGCTCTCTTCCTGATGCACTAACCACATAGTGGTAAAGTTCTTGGATCACCAACCCAAGCTCTCTTCCTGATGCACTAACCACAGTTAACCAAAACAAGTTCTGTATAACATTTCTGAACAGTCCTGTTACCTGTAGCTGATTATTTTGCTTTGTATGTGTACGTCTTGTGTTCATCAGACAAATAGCAAAGATGCATAGGAAAAAAAAAAATGCTAAGGCTGACACATGAATCTAGTACAGAAATTTTCTTCGTATCATTGTTTTCCTCCCTTTAATTTAGCAACTGATAATGGGTTGAACTGGATGTTTGCATTTTTTTTTTTCTTAACGCCACTTTTTCACCTTAATAATGTTTTTGGATGGGAGAGAATGGAAGAAAAAAGAAGTCATCTTATATTTGCATTTCTTTGCTTTTATTTTTCTTACTCTCAAATAAAGCATTAATTTTATAAATATTATATCCAAGACAATTTTAAAAAATTGTAAATTAACTTGTTTAATTTTTAAATAGTTGTATTTAACATTTATAATTATTAATTTTTACAATTGTTTGTTAAGTCTATTTATAAATGATAAATTGTATCTATGTGAAGTTTTTTTTTCTATAATTTCAAAATAAATCATATAAAAATGATCAAAATATTTTTAAAATAAAAAATATTAGAAAAATAGGATATAAGTCAAATTGTTTGAGTCATAAGGCCTTATAGTATGTTTGATATTTTTTTTTTTTACAAAATTTTGTATCAAACTGAATATATTCATCCCTTTAAATTACTCATAAAATGGATATCAAATATAATTTATAATTTAAAAATAAATTTGATGGATAATTATAAAATAATAATAATTGTAAATATTGAATGGACCTGTCCAAGATTTAAGGGGGTGATTTGCGTTATTAAGGGGGGGGAGGGGAAGAGAGAGAGAGAGAAAAAAAGATTAGCGTTGGGACATTATGACATATTCGAATAATTTGGTTAATTACAAATCAAGCCATACTAATTGCTAACTACATTAACATAAATAAACTTGACTATACTATCGAATAAATTGCCAATTCTCTGAGCCTTCCAGGATTAACGGATCCGGATCCCCTGCTCATTTTCAATGGGAGCCATCAGATACATCTTAAACGGTCCAGATGCATCCTTCAATTGACGTGACACATTGATGATGTAACGCATTCTTAATTGAAGGATGCATTTAGATTGTTTAAAATATATCTGACGGTTCCCATTGAAAATGAGCAGCCTGCTCATCTTTTAAGATAAGCAGGGGATCCGGTTCACAGGGCCAACTAATCTATACTTTTATACTATTTCGTAAAATTGACTCTTTCAATGTCTTTCCTTTTGTAATGCTACAGGCATCTTTATTTCTAGCAAAGTTAAGTTATATAATAATAAATTTATATTTTATTATTTTTATATTCTTTAAATTTTTAAAAGTTAAGAGATAAAAATTAAAATATTAAATTTTAGTTAATTTCCTATAATCAAATTATCCTTATTATTTGTATCTTAAGTTTTAATTTTTTTAAAATTTTATTATATTAAGAGATATTATTATTTTACCCCCTGAGGTTTGGGATATTGTCAAATTCTTTCTTGATGTTTCTTAAAACATTAAAATACCCCCTTAACCTGTATCATTTTACCCCGTTAAGGGGGTATTTTAATGTTTTAAGAAACATCAAGGGGGAATTTGACAATATCCCAAACCTCAGGGGGTAAAATGATAATATCCCTTATATTAAATCACAAATCAAATCGTTAATGTTGGAAAGCGTGCCTCGATGTACGGACTTGTATGATTGCATTGTAATCCTTGTCGCAGCAGGACCGCATAGCGCAGTGGATTAGCGCGTCTGACTTCGGATCAGAAGGTCGTGGGTTCGACTCCCACTGTGGTCGCTTACTTTTGCCTCCGTTATTTGATTTTATTACATAATTATACTTTAATAATATTTTATTTTAATATATTATTCATCATATTAAATTTTATTTAAAAATTATTTCATTGTAATTTATTATTTATTAATTTTTATTATAAAAATAAATAGTCAAAAATTATTATATTTCACTAGATTATTTTTAAGAAATGAATAATTATGATTTATTATTTATTGTATTTTTTTAAAAAAATAAATAATTATAATTTATTATTTTCTCTTAAAAATAAATAATTATAATTTATTATTTATTACATTTAATTTTAAGAAACAAATAAAATTGATTGTAAGTCATTGTATTTTTTTACACATTAAATATAAATCAGGTAATTAAAAATATTAAATTTATCAATTTTTTTTAAATTGATTTTTTGATGATGAATTTGTTGACTCAAATAGTCATTTATCATACATATTGTCGACGATGAAATTTGGTTCGTACGGAGAACTCGAACTTCAGCCAACGGGGAGAAGTTCTGGGACTCAATGCTGCCTCTGAAGTGCAGAAAGGGAAGGACTGAGAGGAAGAAGGCAAAGAGAGTCGACATGTTTAACGTGGTTCGACTAAATTCAGACGGCACCGGACCCTACGTCTAGACGGAGCTTTTTGTTAATCTAGATGGGTGCCCTAGGGCCAATTTGATTGAACCCTGTTGCATGTATGACTAAACATTCTATGGATTTGGATATTAAAGGTTGATTATTCATCTTATATTGCATTCATCGTGCATTGCATACTTAAGATGAAGTC
>JANHAO010013763.1:0-15677 GCA_026873985.1 Saraca asoca | reverse complement strand
GAAAAGTCAAAATGAAAATCTAATTAAAAAGGTAGAGAAACTTGAAAAAGAAAATGCTGATTTAAATGTATTAGCTAAAAAATTAATTAGTGAAAACAAAGTATGTGAGCATTGTGACTCTTAGAAGTTGGAGATAGAGAGACTAAATAAGATGCTACAAAGTTTTGCTGATAGTAATGAAAAACTGAATGACGTGCTTGAAAACTAAAGAAATGTTAAAAATAAAAGTGGTTTAGGATATAGACAGTAGTAGTTCAGAAGATCTAAGAAATGGAACTCTACCTATATCACTTACTCTTATTGCAATCATAAGGGACACCATATCAAAGACTGCCCATTTAGGAATGGTACATATTTTCTAAAGCCAAATGAAAAATTGGTATGGTTGCCAAAATTATCTATTACTAAGAAAGTTTCTGCTTTATCTACTAACAAGTTTAGACCCAAATCCTACTGGATACCATCCAAGCAAACTTGATCTCAGTTTCACAGGTATTTGTGAGAGAAAAGAAAGTAACTCATGATGTAGAATAAGAGTTGCTAGACAAACATTGATAAACTCCCCATAATTTTTAGTAAAAATTTGCTTATTTCTCATGTTTAATTTATATATTGCAAGCACTAACTTAAGCATCAAAGATGTTACTGATTTTGTTTTGTAGGTACATGGAGAGAATTTGAATCCTCAAGAGATTTGAGATGCCTTTAGGAAAACAACTTAGAAAAACTAAAATTATGAGCACATTAATCGATTTAGTAATCGATGTCATTTATCCAGTTTTTCTTTGTGAATTTTTAATCGATGTCATAATCAATGCTGTTCTCAATTTTTAAATGATAAGCATCGATGTATACTTCGATTCAAATCATTTTCTAAACTTTTGGGAAGGCCAAAATTTTTTAAATTTTTTTTAAAAATATTGGATAAATTGATTACCCAATCAATGCATAAAATAACAATCATACACACACTGATGTCATAATCGATTTCCATACGAATATCAATGAACAAATTCAAACCAAAATCGATACATTAGTGAATTTTTGCACTTTGTAGTGATGCACACATCAATTCAAGGTGTGATACTATAAATATCAAAATCAAAGTCAAACCGATTTCTATAGTAACCCTTCACTCCCCTTTATTGGTTCTTTTGACTTCTTACCCTTCAAAACTTCAAAATCTTCATTTCCAAACTGATTTCCATCAAATTTTTTCCACAAAAATACCGAAAACATCATTCCCTACCATTCTAATTGATTGATTTCTCAAAAATCATCCCAAAATAAAAAATCCCAAATCCAACCTAAGAAAAACCCTAAAGTACCAAAAAACCACATTTCTCATCAATAATCAACAACGGCAAAAATAATCAAGATTGTAGCAAAGCGAAAAGACAAATCACCAACGAGAGCTCCACAATCAAATGAAGAAAAATCATCTTCCTATCACAAAATGAGTATGCTTCCTACCTTGCTTTTGAGAATAGAAAAGTTGAGCCTATGAAATGTTTTAGAGTTGAACTGTTAATATCGTGCCAATAAAAGATCATGGATGACTACAATGCTTTCTAAGGAATATGTTTAATGGCTTAACAACAAAATGCAAGGAAGAACGATTCGCTTGGTGATAGATAATTATCTAGTCCATCCAAAGAATATTGAAGGGTTACAAAATGTTGAGCTATTCTTTTTGCCACCCAACATGACATAATAAATCTAGCCATGTGATGTAAGGATAATAAGAAATTTCAAGATGCATTATCGTAGAAGAATTTATCGTAAACTTTTGGAGTGCTATGAATTGAGCGAAATTAATCTAGAAAAGATAAATGTTTTGGATGCAATAAATCTTGCAGTCTCACCTTGGATAACAAATGTTCATGCAAAGATAATAGTGAATTATTTTCAACATTGCAAAATTTATTCTGTGGAAGAAATGATCTCAGAGAACTTAAATGATCCTCTAGATGAAAAAGATATTGATGAACCTAAGATAATAATCAATGATTTTAGCTATTGTAATAAAATGAATGTAAATTACTTATTGGATTATCTTGGTGAAAATGATACAAGTTAAAAGGTATCGAGTTTAGAAGAAATTATTGCTAGCATCAATAAAAATCCTGCTAATCATGAAGCTGAGGATGATATAATAACTTTGGAGCCTGTTATGCGGAAAAAAGCACTCAAAGCATCAATAACTCTTTATAATTTCTTATTGCAATATGAGAATTCAACTTTAGAGCTTTCAGATGCAATAAAAAAAAATAAGGGATGATATTTAGTTAGATTTAAATTTTAATAAAAAAAATAACAATAGACTCATATTTTAGGAAAATATAATATGTAATTTTAGTAAAATATTAATTTATGATATGAATGGGATTAAAGGGTTATCTAAGGTTTTAAAAAAAATTATTATCTTATTATTTTATCAAAATTATTAATATTAATGGTAAAATTTGGTTTAGTGAACCCAAATTTTAGTTAACCCGAATAGTTCAACACCTTAAACTGCAAGTCGATAACACAAGTTTTAATAGGAAAGACAGAGTGAAAAGGAGGGAGAACAATGGGCATAAAAGCTTATTATTGTCGTTTGGCTAAAGCCAATATAGCCCCTACATCCATGGTAGTTTGTATTTTTTGTAATACGGTGGTTTCTCTGTGTAGTTCAATAGAGTTACAACATCAGTGCTCTTTTACTATGTAAGTGCTCTCTCACTATTTCAGCAGAGTGTTGGCATGCAATTTCTTCCCCCCAATTATAATGAGCCTTTCTCCCTATTTATAGAAGTAGAGAGGATTACGAGTATACTTTGACAAATTGAAAAATGATTATTTCTACTGTTTCTAGCAATAAATGCTAAGCAAATCATTGTCAGACTATTGGGGGCTTACTTGTTGGTTAGGAATATGTGCCTCTAGCTGTTGACTGGGCTTCTGTACCTATGCTCAGCTCGTTAGCTTAACGATCTGAGTTTACGCTGGGTGATTTACTGGCCATAGGGATTAGTCTCGTTACTAGATTCATCCAAAGTGAGTCTCTTGAAAGATGGTTGGGACGTTGTGCTTCGTTTAATGAGCTAGAGTGCATCCTAATGAGTTGAGTTCCCACTTTAACCTTGTCCTGCATCCTCAACGAGCTAGAGTCAATCCTTAACGAGCTGGAATTTTCATCTTGGTTTCGTCTCGCATCTCAGGTTTGTGGCTGGTGAGCTGGTACCCCTATTGAATGACCTCAGTTTTTAGATAATCTGAGCCTGTTCTGGTTAGACTCGTCTCCCGTTAGGCCTTTGCCAGCCTAATTGGCATTGTTTGAAAAATATCCACAACAATTAATTTAGCTCATTAGCCTAAGTCGGGATAAGAAAAAATTATTATTTAATAGAGGTTATTAATTTATCAATTATTAATTTATAGATGTTTTATTGTAGATTCATTAAAGTGAATAGCGAATCTTTCATAGCAGGTGCGCTCTTCACATGCCCTAGTAGAGAAAGAGATAGAATTATACTGTAATTTCAATGGGGCGTTACATCTCTATCTAAGGTATAAGTAGAGACTTATTTTGTTGTGACCCTATTGGGTCAATTGATTTATCATCGTAGGCCCCGTTCCAAGGCTTACATAACTAATGTCGACTATTGATCCAGATGTCATGTTAGACCTAATAATCTGAACACATATTAGTTAACTCATCATACTTAATTGTTATGATATTCAATTAATCTAATTTAATATATAATTAAATTATGATAGTCTAACTTAGGAAATTTTAACAACTTACTCACACTTGCATTTTGTTCTTTAAAAATCTTAGTCCCTCGTAACCATTATTTACACTTGAAAACATGTAAAAATACCTTGTTGGAGTGATTTGTACATGTAGCACACAAAAAATGTATTATAACAAATGAATGTAATGTGTGTGTATTGTGTGTGTGTGTGTATATATATATATATATATATTAATACAAAGGTAAAGTTAGTATTTGATGATCAACAATGACATTTGATTAGCTTTGGATGAAATAGATCTCAATTTCTAAATGAAACTACTAAAATAAGACAAAGTATACTGTTTTTCAAAATTTAAGAGATGCTCATATAGATTTGGAATTAGAGGAAGTTTGCGTAATTTAAAAAAAAAATTGATGAATGTTGATGATGAATTAATTGTTGTGGAAAAAATTAATTGATGAGCTAAATCTATATGAGATTTATATGAACTAAATCTATACGAGGTAAATCAAATTCATCAATTCAATCAACATTCAAATCAAATTTATCATTATTTTGTGGAAAACATTTGATGGAAATTAGTTTAGAAATGAAGATTTTGAATGTTGATTGAATTAGAATGATGATAAATTTGATTTGAATGTTGATTGAATTGAAATAAAATTAATTTGAATTTGTTTCCTAATGGCTTGAATTAGAATGAAGGTGATTTGAATATTGATTGAATTGAAATGAAATTAATTTGGGTTTGTTTTCCAATAGGTTGAATTGGTTTGTATGTCATTTGGGATTGGAATGATGGTGAGTTTAATTTGAATGTTGCTTGAATTGGAATGAAATGAATTTAGATTTTTGGGATAATAGGTTGAATTGGTTGGTAAGTAATTTGAAATTAGAATGATTTGAATGTTGATTAACTTGGAATGAAATGAATATAATTTGTGGGATAATGGGTTCAATTGATTTGTATATAATTTGAAATTAGAATGATTAATGTTGTTTTTTTATTTCAATGTTGATTGAATTGGAATGAAATGAATTTGGATTTGGGAAGTAATGGGTTGAATTGGTTTGTATGTAATTTGGAATTAGAATGATTTGAATGTCGATTGAATTGAAATGAATTTAGATTTGTGGGATAATGAATTGAATTGATTTGTTTGTAATTTAGAATTAGATTGATTTGAATGTTGTTTTTTATTTGAATGCTAATTTAATTAGAATGAAATGAATTTGGGTTTGTGGGATAATGAGTTGAATTAGTTTGTATGTAATTTGGAATTAGAGTAAGGGTGAGTTTAATTTAAATATTGATTAAATTAGAATGAAATGAATTTGGGATTGCTTGATAATAGATTGAATTAGATTGAATGTAAATTGATTTTGGATGTCTTTAGGATAGGGATAGAGGTAATGATTCTAGGGGTGGTTATAGAGTAGAACTCGTGATATAGCCACTACTCCTTCATCTTCGGCCACTAGAAATGCTGATCCATCTATCCACATATAGTGTCATGGACTTCACCTCAAGTCAATACTTTTATCTTTTCCTTGACCTTATTTTGTTTCACTTTCCACGTTGGCTTAGCAGTAAGTCAAATTACTCGGTGGAACTACAATTATTACCTTAATGATGGTAGCCTGTTTTCTCATGCATGCATCTTCCCTGTTATTCATGTCTAGAAAAGAAAAATCTTGCATAGACCATGCCTACAAAATGTTTTACACGTTTCCTAGTAATTTGAAACACAGTGTTGTGCAGTTGAGTGAAAGGTGAAACCAAAGGTTATATGTAGAAATAAATCTTGACATATAACCAAAAACACGTACACAAAATAATATAAACTAGCTAGCTAGTGACACTTTAATTATTTATATTTAATTTAACATTATTATCAATACTGTTGCTAGATTTAAATATACATTTATTGTCCCTTTTCTTAGTGAATCAGAAAAAATGACCTTATGAATTATATATTGGATGTTAAAATTTATCAAATAATTTGACTAGTCAAAGTTTAAAAGAAGGAAATTTTCGCTTAACTCTCAAACAGAACATACCAAGGGAAATTAAATAAACTATCATAATTTCATTATTATCTGGGAAAATGCATTAAATGTGATTTATTTTTGATCAGTAGAAGTAACGCATACATTCAATTCTTTTATAAGCAAGCGGAAGTCACAGAATTGAAGCAGACTTTGTCCATTAATTGCTAAACAAACTCTAATCCTTCAATTAAATGGATAATTTTAATATATCCAGACTAAAAATCTGGATGCCGATGCTTTGACTACATGATAATATAAGTAATATTAGATTTCAATAAATAAAAAATGAAAAATTAAGATAAAAGGGTCAAGAAATTGCCTTAACTGGTTAAAAATTTGAGGACATGACATTTGTATTTGCAACCATGACTTTGTTGAAATTCCAAATCTAGCAGTAGTTTACAAGCTGTACGTGTTACATTGTACATGAGCCTTTCATAACCCCATCATTATGGATTGAGTCCATCATAAACTCAATAAGAAAAGAGAAAAGAAAAGAAGTCCAATTTCTTACTATCTTTTATTTTTTCAAAAAATTATCTCTAACATGAATCCATCTCTCAAATTACTCAATTCAACAATAAAATTTGATGCTATTTTCAATCAAAGATAAAAACTCATCATTACTTTTGAAAGTAGTTTTACTTGCATATTTATTTAAATTAAATTGATTCAACATATTTAAAATATGTGAGACTCAGTTAGATTTAAGAGAGCATCATATGTAGACATATAAAAGCATAATATGTATTTAATCTATACTTGCTCTTATGAGTTATGTTAGAAATATATTTTTGTTTCTCTTATGAATTATTATATATATATATATATACCTATAAAAGCATTTAAATTATTTTATTTTCTTTATTTATACTTGATCATTTATCTTAAATAACATGCTTAATTTGTTTTCTTAAATCAAGTTCAAGAAAGAGTTATTATTTAGTTATTTATTTTATTAATTAATATGAGTATACATTGTTACTTGTATAAGAACAACTCTAAAAAAAAAAAACTGAATAAAAAAGACAGAATTAAATTTGATTGGCAGCGTGTTAATAGAAATAAAAAAAATTAATATTAATATCTCAGACTAACCACACAAAGAAATAAATAAAATAAAAAAAACAACAGAAATAATTGCCCTGGTGTTAACTTAAGTGTCAGGTAGAATTAAAAATACAAACAAGTTTTAAACTATTGCTTTCGGTGCACGTGAGAGCTGAATTGTTTCCAAGAGTCCAAGTATTATATATGTATTGATTGGTTAGTTAAGATATCCATATCTTGACTTTTAGTCAAATAAGATCTAATCACATTTTTACGATGTTTCACAGAAAATCGATTCACTTATTTATCAGAGAAAAAACTAAAATAAGTAGACATAGATAGATAAATGCCCCATCGTTCCTTGTGTGAGAGTTTCGGCATTGGTGACCCGTGTGGCTCAGGATTTCTCTCATCTCATGTGGCCTCAAGGAACTCAGCCTGTTTGCTACCTTATATTCTTTTTTGTTTGTATGTTTTCTTGTGAATTTATCGGTTATAAATTGTGGTTGTAATTGCTGATAATTAATAAAATTATATATAAAAATATAAGAAAATATTATTATTGTAGAATAAAATTGCAAAGAGGCGTAGTTGAGAAAATCACTACAACCATAACATTGTCACCGCAACAGCAGCTGCAATTCCCAATTTATAATTATATTTACACCTTTGCTCAAAGATTTACTTAGTGTAAAATGAATTCAGATTTTATGGTGTTTACAATTAAGTTAAAAAAGATAAGTTCATTTCATTTATAAATAAGTTCATTTCATTTATAATTCTTAGTTTTAATTATATTTATATCATTATAAATTTTTTTACATGTATTATGGATTTTAATAAAACTATTCATTTGATATAGAACAAACATTGCATTAATACGTGTAGTACTCTCATATTAATTTTGTTTATATTATATACAAAAATAGGCTCAAAAGCTCGTAGCCCCGAGCACGCTAAAGGCACTCAGCAAGCTTTGCTTCGCCCATTAGAAAGTGGCATAATGAAGTTGTCCCGGCACCATCCCGCGAAGCAAGCCCTCGCCTCGCGAGGCAGCGACCCAGCGATCCAGCGAGAAGGTCACAAGACCCGCTCGCCAAGCATCCAAACACCTTGCTCAAGCCCACTATCTCACTACAGTGATTCCCATGATGCCCTCGAGCCAAGAATTCCCGCTCGGAATGCCCAGCACCTCGCTTGGCGCAACAGCACCAAGCAGCGGACGCCGACAGGCTTAAGTCTACAGCCAACCTAAGGGGGCCACTCTGCAGCCTACATTCAGCAATGGCTAGTTTGTAGCCTTTTACTATCCTTTCCATTTATAACTTGATGTAACACAACTGTAGCTTGTAATTAATACATGTAACTCTTCCTTCCTCTATAAATAGGATTGCATTGTTAGAAGAGAAAAAGAGGCCAACTCTGTAAGCAGAAACTCTGCTAAAATCATTTCTCAATACAATAATAAAATTTCTGCCATGGACGTAGGGTCCGGTACCGCCCGGATTTAGCTAAACCATGTTAAACTCGTTGTCTCTACATCCCTTCTTCCTCTCGGTCCATCTTCTTCTGCACTTCGGAAGCAGCATTGAATCCTTGAACTCCTCCCCATTGGCTGAAATTTGAGTCTTCCGCACGAACCAAATTTTACCATCAACATTTTGGCACCGTCTATGGGGATCCATTTGCTCTTTGAAGTCTCCATTGCAGCCTTGCAATGGCCAAAGGAAGAACAACTCGGAGCTCAACCACTCTAGCCCTCCAATCGATGGACACTCCCGTTGTAGGGGCTCACCAACAGTCTACTGCTGCTCCTGAAACTCAAGAGGCACAAACTTCCGGCCAATCTCGTTTGGAGCTCGAAGGCACAGTAAGAGAGCTGGCGGAAACTGTCAAAGTGCTAGCGCCAGCCCAAGCTCAGAGCACGCAGAGACAAGAAGAACTCATGGTATAGCTCCAGCAGCTTTGCAAAGAGGCTCAAAAGGAAACTCGTGAAGATCATGATAGCCAGCAACTGGGGGGCTCTCAACGAGCAGGAAGCTCCACCCCTCAGTATGAGATGCAGAACTAGAAAATGGAGGAGGTCCTCCGTAGGCTCAAATGGCTAGAGGAGCATCCACAACCTTAAAACCATCAACCTCGCCACAAGGAAAGCTCCCCATTTTCTGTGGAGATCGAGAAGCAATCTCTCCCACAAAAACTCAAAGTGCTCGCTATCCCACTGTATGATGGGAACAGCGACTCGAGTGACCATCTGGATGCATTCAATACCCAAATAGACCTCCAGACTATTGACCCCTGGTGAAGTACCACATCTTTCTCGCTACATTAGGGGGAATAGCTCAGGCATGGTTCAGGTGCCTTTCGGCTTGCAGCATCGGCAGCTGGGAAGAATGCTAAAGGAAATTTGTTGACCAATACCGAGCGCTAAAGAAGCAACTTGCGCCTCCTGGCCACCTCGTGATGATTTTCCAGTGCAAGGGTGAGCCGCTCAAAGACTACGCAGCCTGATTTAGGCACAAGGCCAACTTCATGGAGAATCTCTCGGAGGAAAGCATTCTAAAGGCTATCTCAGCAGGACTTCATAAAGACAACAAATTGTACCAAGGCCTCTATAAGTTCCCCGCTTGAGACCTCATCGAATTCTATGATCAGGCAACCAAACAAATAAGATAGGAAAAAATCTTCGGAATGGAGGAACCCAAGCATAAAGCGGGCCATAGTGGTCCCACTACAAGTAAAAAGAGGGGTAGCGAGAGTTACAATGACCCCACTCCTCTCATGAAGAAGGCGAAGCCTCAGTGACCTGAAGGCCACTTCAAGAGCTACAGCATCCTGTCAGACACACAGGACAAAATCTTTGCCGTAGAAAGGCATAACGAGGACTTCGAAAAACCTAGACCGTTGAGGGCATTTGTCAAGTCCAGAGACTAAAGCAGATTTTGTGCTTACCACAATGAGGCTGGACACACCACCTCAGAATGTTAGACATTAAAAGACGCCATTAAAGACCTCATCAGAAGAGGCCGACTGCAGGATTATATGGTGAGACCATCAGGATAACATGCTCAACAGGCTCAGCAAGTTGTCACCCAAGAGCCTGAGCCCTCTATCCGAACCATATTTTAATCTTGTAGCATTCATCTGTTATCAATGGTGTCTTGTTGTACCGACTGTTGTATGCTGAATTAATGTAAGTCATCGATTGGCTAAGCATTATCTAGATAAAGAGTTTTCACTCCGTCATTGCTATCTCACTACAGCGAACGATTTTCACCTCGCTATCGCATTACTGTGCAATCTCGCTACAGCGAATGGTTTCCACCTCGCTACAACAAAACCAAAATATCGGGTGAGACGGCCCTTGAGCCTACCTCGTGGTTATGAAAACAAAACCAAGGATGAGAAGGCCTTGGGCTTACCTCGCAATGCCCGAGGGTGAGACGGCCTTGAGCCTACCTCGAGGCTTCGAAAACAAAATAGAGGGTAAGATGACCCCTGAGCCTACCTCGTGGTTATGAAAATAAAATAGAGGGTGAGACAGCCTTGAGCCTACCTCGCAACACCTGAGGGTGAGACGGTCCCTGAGCCTACCTCGTGCTTATGAAAACAAAATAGAGGGTGAGACGACCTTGAGCTTACCTTGCAACATCCGAGGGTGAGATGGCCCCTGGGCCTACCTCGTGGTTACGAAAACTCAAATAGTACTTCAATGAATGATTTTTACCTCACCATAACAAAACAAAATCATTGCAGCTTTCATGCAACCGACCGTTGCAGCTCTCATGCAAATGAGTTCTTGTGTCTCGAATGAGATCTCTCGAGCATAGCTTGCATGCGACCCCTTTCTCACTCACAATAGGTTGAGTAATCAGAAAAATAAAGCACAGCCAAGAGCATTTCATTAATCATCAGAAGTGTACATACAAGATGCACGAAGCATTCGATTACAGTATTCAAAGAGAAAGAAAGCTCATATAGCAAAAAGACCTTGTCCAGGCAAGGAAAAATTACATCAAAAGAAGAAGTGCAGAAATAATGACAAAAAGCTCAGTGACCCGACACAACCATTCCTGTAAGAAGAGCAAAAGGCTGGTCACTAAGCTCGCATCTGCAGGAAGGATAGCTATTGCCCAAGCTACTCTTGCTTATTTTCCTCCGGTGCATCCCCCTGAGCCAGACCCAGAACAAATCAAAAAGTCGTAGAAGCCGATTGGCCAGGTAGCAGCACCATAAGCGAAATCTGGTCCACCTCCTGAGTGAAATCTGGTCCGTATGGATGACCCAAACTTCAGTCAATGGGGAGGAGTTTTGGGACCCAATGCTATTCCTGAAGCACAGAAGACAAAGGACCAAGAGAATAAGGGAGGAAAAAGACAGTCAATTTAACGTGGTTCGTCCAAATCTGGGCAGCACCAGACCCTACGTCCACGGCAGAGATTTTATTAATATGAAGTGTTTTTGTAGAGTTTTTGCTTACAAGATTGTTCTTCCTCTTGCTAAAAATCTAAGCCTATTTATAGAGGAAGGAGGGGTTACATGTATTAATTACAAGCTACAATTGTGTTACATTAAATAATAAATGAGAAAAGACAAAAAGGGGGGTACAATCCAGCTACTGCAGGAAGTAGGCTACTGCGCGATCCCTCTAGGCTGGTGGTAGACTAGTGCCTATCGCTTAGTACCTCGGGCAGGAGGTTTATGACTTGGAGGCGTCACAGGTCTTGCTGTAGCGAGAAGGCGATCTCGAGCGGGGTGGCCGATCACCCAACGATTTGTGACTTCTTTGTTAGTTTGTCCCTTGTGGGGAAGTTCGTCTCGCGGGGTGTATCCGAACCTCCTCGCAGTGTTATTGCGATGCGATGAGCAAGATAGGGCTTGGTGCTAAGAATTTCTTTGTTGTTGCCATTTGCTGGAGTGCAGGACTTGGTCTTCACTATTCTCGAGGGCTCGTCCTGATGAGGCTAATTTTTGCATACAACATAAGCCCCCTAACTCGATTTGCTTTGTGGACTGGGAGTTACATGTTTCCGAGGCTCGATTCGTATCTTCAACTAGTGTCCTTCTTTGACTGAGACATTATGTCAAATGTCTTTTCATTATGCTTTAGCCCATACCTTTCCCTGTTTACCATTTTTGGCCGTTGGCGTGGCGTTGCCACTTGTTTCAGGCCGTTAGATGAACATCAGATCAGATTTTCTCTGGATTCTTCAAAGGGCTGAGCGGATTTATTTATAGCTTGGGGCGTTCTTTCTTTTAACCCAGAACAACTTAATGGAGGAGACAGAAGAGCCCCCTTTGCTTTGATGTCTTGGCTTCCAGTGAAGCTTGATGAGACATGGATGGCCTGTTGCAGGGTGGCAGGAGACGTGGATAGCCCGTTGCACGTAGCTCTGGCATAGGATCTGCCTGGCCGGTTCCTACGAGCTTCTTACGGTGTCTTCTGGCCACCTCCTTCGGCCTTTGCTTATGGTGCTGCTACCTGGCCAGCCAGCTTTTATGACTTTTAGAATTGCTCTGGGTCTAGCTCAGGAGGACGTGCCAGCAAAACAAGCATGAGGAACTCTGGGGCTACTGCTCTTCTACAAGCTTGATGACTGGTGCCTGGCTTTTTGGCTGCTTTTTATAGGAATCTTAGGCTTCCAGTCTTTTTCCCCTGATGTATCGTTGCCTCGCTTGTTGAGGCCTGTATGTGGGATGAGTTCTTCTCCTTTCAGAAATTGTAATGAATGCTTCATGCATTATTGTATGTAAACTCATGATAATTTAATGAGAATTTCTTCTTTCAGCCAGTCAGCTATGCTTCTATCATTTTTTTTGACTGCTCAACTTAATGCGAGAGGGATCACAAGTGGGCCATGCTTGAGAGATACGTGCACATGAGAGTTATGGGAATTTATTTGCATGAAAGCTGCGAGAAACTTGTTTGCATGAGAGCTGCGGGTGATGATGATTTCATTTTGATAATGGCAAGGTTAAAACCATTTGCTAAGTTTTTAGTTTTCATATTCACGAGGTAGGCTCAAGGGCTGTCTCACCCTCGATTTTGTTTTTATAGCCACAAGGTACGCTCAAGGGCCATCTCACCTCAGGCATTACGAGGTACGCTCAAGGGTCGTCTCACCCTCGATTTTGTTTGGTGAAATTTATTTGCCTGAGATGAGTTTGTGGAGAGATACCGTAGCAAGGTGAAAACCATTCACTGTAGCGAGTTTGATTGTTGAGGCTACACTGTAGCAAGGTGAAAACCGTTCACTATAGCGAGTTTGTTTGGATAAGGAGAAGACTTTTGTCTACATAATGCTTTGGCCAATCGATAATTTTCATTGATTCAGTATGCAACAGTTGATATAGCCAAACACCATCGAGGAGTTATAGGATTAGAATATGGTCCTAATGGATGGCTCAGGCTCTTAGGTGATAACTCATTGAGCTTGCTGAGCATGCTGTCCCAATGGTCTTGCCACATAATCCTGTAATCAGCCCCTTCTGATGAAGTCTTCTATGGCATCTTTTAGCATCCAACACTCTGAGGTGGTATGTCCAGCCTCATTGTGATAAGCACAAAATCTGCTTTGGTATCTGGATTTAGGGGATGTCCTTAATGGTTGAGGTTTCCTAAAGTCCTCGTTATGCCTTTCTGTAGCAAAGATTTTGTCCTGAGTGTCCGATAGGATGCTATAGCTCTCGAAGCGATCTTTGGGCCACTGAGGTTTTGCCTTCTTTATGAGATGAGGAGTGGGGTTGTCATAACTCTCGCTACCTCTCTTTTTGCTCGTGGTGGGCTCGCTATGGCCCGCTTTATGCTTGGGTTCCTCCATTCTGAAGGTTTCTTCCCATCTTATTTGCTTGGTCACCCGATCATAAAACTTAGCGAGGTCTCGAGCAGGGGACTTGTAGAGGCTTCTATATAACTTGTCATCTTTGCAAAGTCCCACTAAGATGGCAGTTAGAACACTTTCCTTTGAGGGATTTTCCACAGAGTTAGCCTCGTGCCTGAACCGGGCCAGATAATCTTTAAGCGACTCATCCCTGTGCTGGAAAATCATGTCAAGGTGGCAAGGAGGCGCGAGTTGCTTCTTCAGTGCTCGATATTGGTCGACAAATTTCCTTTGACATTTCTCCCAGCTGACGATGCTGTGCGGGGGGAGGTGCCTGAACCAAGTATGAGGTATCGCCTTGAGCGTGGCAGGGAAGACATGACACTTTACCAGGGATCGATAGTCTGGAGGTCCATTTGAGTATTGAACGCGTCCAAGTGATCGCTTGGGTCGTTGTTCCCGTCATACAGTGGCATGGCGGCCACTTTGAGTTTCTGCGGGAGAGGTTACTTCTCGACTTCCATAGAAAATGGCGAGGTCTCCCTATAGCGGGGCTAATTGCTTTGATGTTGAGGGCGCTCCTCTAGCTATTTCAGCCTTTGGAGAATTTCTTCCGTCATCGGTCGTTGTCTTTTATGGTGGGGAATAGAGCTTTCTGCTCGCTGCGAGCCCCTCGGTTGCTGGCTGTTGGGGTCGTCGCGGACTTCTCTCTGAGCTTCATCATGAAGCTATTAGAGTTGAGTTATGAGTAAGCACCTTGATAGTCTCAGCCAATTCTTTGACTATGTTTTCAAGTGTTGATAGGGACTGGTCGGGTGTTTGCGCCTCTTAAGCTTCAGGTGCAATGGTGTGCTGAGAAGCTGGAGTTGTAGAACTCTGAGTCATTTTTCCTCTAGCCATGGGTTGCGATAGAGACTTCAGAAAGTAGATGGATCCCCACAGACGGTGCCAAAATGTTGACGGTGAAATCTGGTCCATATGGATGACCCAAACTTCAGTCAACGAGGAGGAGTTTTGGGACCCAATGCTATTCCTGAAGCACAGAAGATAGAGGACCAAGAGAATGAGGGAAGAAGAAGACAATCAATTTAACGTGGTTTAGCCAAATTCGGGCGGCACCAGACCCTACGTCCAAGATAGAGATTTTATTAATATGAAGTGTTTTTGCAGAGTTTCTGCTTACAAGATTGTTCTCCCTCTTACTAACAATGTAAGCCTATTTATAGAGGAAGGAGGGGTTACATGTATTAATTATAAACTACAGTTGTGTTACATCAAATAATAAATGAGAAAAGACAAAAAGGGAGGTATAATCCAGCTACTGCAGGAAGTAGGCTGCTGCGCGGTCCCCCTAGGCTGGTGGTAGACTGGTGCCTGTCGCTTGGTGCCTCGAGTAGGAGGTTTATGACTTGGAGGCATCGCAGGTCTTGCTGTAGCGAGTATTGTTGTAGCGAGAATGCTATCTTGAGCGGGGTGGCTGATCACCCGATGATTTGTGACTTCTTCATTAGTTCATCCCTCGTGGGGAAGTTCATCTCGCGAGGTGTATTCGAATCTCCTCGCAGTGTTGTTGTGATGCGACGAGTGAGACAAGGCTTGGCACTCGGAATTTCTTTGCTGTTGTCATTTGCTGGAGCGCGGGACTTGGTCTTCGCTAGTCTCGAGGGCTTGTCCTGACGAGGCTAATTTTTGTATACAACAATGTCTATCTCATATTTTCCAACTGGTTTCTTGGATGTAGCTCTATCACTCGACCAGGAGTAATGATTTTGGGCCATATCTTCAATTAATACATAGGCTTCATCCATAGTTTTATTCATCAAAACTCCTCCTGCAGTGACATCTACTTGAAGGAACCGGTCCGGCCTCAGAGGGGAAATTTCAAAAATTTTTGCTTCAAAGCCCTCTGATGGCCGAACCTTTTCCCGGGAAAATCCTTTGTGTAGAGGTTGAAATCAAAGTAAAGACAAGAGAGGATTAAACCAACCTTTAATCCAGCTCCTTGCG
>JANHAO010013762.1:0-15683 GCA_026873985.1 Saraca asoca | reverse complement strand
AAAGTGTCATTTCATGGTAGAACAAGGCATAGTTTTAGGCCATATAGTGTCTAGCCAAGGCATTGAAGTAGATCTTGCAAAAATAGATATGATTTCTTCCTTACCTTACCCCACATATGTGCGGGAAGTTCATTCTTTTCTTAGACATGCAGGTTTCTACAGGCACTTCATTAGAGATTTCAATAAGATAGCCCTTCCGTTATCCAATCTTCTACAAAAAGATGTGAAGTTTAATTTCAACCAGAAGTGCAAAGAGGCTTTCAACCACTTAAAGCAAGCTTTGACCAACACACCCATTATCCAGCTACCAGATTGGACAATTCCCTTCGACTTAATATATGATGCTTCAAATTATGTTGTGGGAGCTATTTTGGCACAAAGAGTTGGCAAAGCATCTCATGTTATTTATTATGCTTCAAGGACTTTGGATGCTACTCAAGCAAATTACACAACCACAGAAAAAGAGCTTTTTATCCATTATTTTTGCAGTAGATAAGTCTAGATCATATTTGCTTGGCTCTAAGGTTGTGATATTTTCTGATCACACAATCTTGAAATTTCTTTTAAAGAAACCAAAAGCAAAGCTAAGATTAATTAGATAGATGCTGCTGCTCCAAGAGTTTGACATTGAGATACAAAATAAAAATGGAGCACAAAATCTGATGGTTGACCATTTGAGCATAATTGAGAAAGCTGCTGAATTTTCTCCCATTGGTGATGACTTTCTTGATGAACAACTTTTACAGCTACAAGGTAAGGCCCTTTGGTTTGTAGACATTGTAAATTTTCTGGTTGCTAAAATTTTACCTCCATTTTTTATTAAAGCACAAATTAATAAATTCAAGAGTAAGTCCAAATATTATGTGTGGGATGATCTATATCTGTGAAAATTGTGTAGTGACCAAGTCATTAGACGTTGTATGCTTGATTATGAGTTTCAATCCATTTTGCATTTCTATCATACCCTTGCATGTGGTGGTCACTTTGGCCCACAATGCACTACTAGAAAAATTTTAGACTCTGGATTCTATTGGCCCACCTTGTTTCATAATGCTTACAGTTACTGTAGGAATGAAATGCCTCAACAACCATTATTGTTTTACGAGATATTTGATGTGTGGGGCATTGATTTCATGGGTCTTTTCCCCAGCTCCTTTAGTTTTATTTACATTCTACTAGCAGTTGATTATGTATCTAAGTGGGTAGAGGCCAAGGCCACTAAAACGATGACTCTCATGTTGTTTTGGATTTTGCTAGATCTAACATTTTCTATAGATTTAGAGTTCCAAGAGCTATAATCAGTGACCAAGGCTCTCATTTCTGCAATAAAAACATAGAGGTGTTGTTGAAGAAATATGGTGTGATGCATAAAGTTTCAACTCCCTTCCATTCATAAATGAATAGGCAATCTGAAGTTTCAAATAGAGAGATTAAACAAATCTTGGAAAAAATAGTCTAACCAAATAGAAAAGATTGGAATAAGAGGCCTGAGGATGCATGATGGGCATATAGGATAACCTTCAAGACTCCTTTAGACATGTCCCCCTATAAGAAAGTCTTTGGTAAAGCATGCCACCTTCTGGTGGAGATTGAACACAAGGCTTATTGGGCGATTAAGAAGTGCAACCTTGACTTGAATCAAGCCGGATCCCAAAGAAAGCCTCAACTCCAAGAACTTGAAGAAATTCGGTTGGAAGCTTATGAAAACTTAAGAATCTACAAGCAAAAGACCAAAACCTTCCATGACAAAATGATTGCAAAAAAAGAGTTTGCAGTTGGTCAAAAAGTGCTTTTATACAATTCCTGACTTAAATTGATGCCTGATAAGCTTCGTTCTAGATGGCTAAGTCCTTTTATAGTTACTAAAGTTTTTCCTTATAGTGCAGTGCAAATAACAAGTGAGGCAACCAATAAGGTTTTCACAGTCAATGGATATCGCCTTAAGCCATTTTATGAGGGAGCTCAAGAGGACACGGTGGAGGAGGTCTGCTTGCAAGTGGCCTCTTACATCAATTGATAAGGATGTTTCTTATCCCTCTCTTTTATTTTACTTGTTCTAGATTTGTTGATTATATTTTTTTTGTTAGTTTATTGAATTTGAGTATACATTGAGGGCAATGTAAAATGTAAATTTGGGGGGAGTTTTGAAGATTTTGGATTGTTGTTCTTTAAATTATCATTTTTCATTTGGAGCAAACTAGAAATTTTTGTGACTCTTGTTATTTTTTTTTTAAATGCAAAAAATTCTACATAATCTTGTAGAAAATCAAAAATTTTTGTGAAATTTTGCATAATTCTGTAGAAAACTAGAAATTTTTATGACTCTTATTGTTTTTGAGTTTCTTTAGGCTTTAAGTAGGTTGCAAGTAATTTTTATGGTTGCATAGCATGTTTAGATAAATGATCTTGAACTTGATTAGCATTGTGATGGATTTGAATTACTTGTAGATTGATTTTGGTAGACATATACCTTGTGAGGTTTTTGAGCCAATTGTTGAACATCCTAGTAGATTCTTCTTTTTTCTTGTGTGTGAATATTCTTCCATGGTTTTGTAGCTCTAGAACTTGCTTTGATTCTTTTTGAGATTACATTAGCATACATGCATGAAGATGATCGAGGCATTTCCTTGTTTGAGCCATTCTTTTTCTTTTAGCTTACCTTGTAATGAATATACCACTTTTAAACCCCTTGAGAGCCCATTTAACCTTTCTTCTTAACCAAATGTGGGGGGGGGATGTGCTAAAAGACAAGTAAAAAGGCAAAGTGTGACTCATGATATTTCCCAAAAAAAAAAAAGAAAAAAAAGAAAGAAAAAGAAGTGGAATCTATGCCATAATGTTTTATGCCTCTCTTTGATTTTGAATTGCCATATCCATAACATTCCCCCCTTTCCTCTTTTCCTTTAGCCACATTACAACCTTATGAAATCCTTATGATTTATGCTATGCATGTGATTTGAGTAGTGAAGATTAGATGATAAGCAAGCTTATAGTAATATATTTTCATGGAATAAATTTGAGAGAAACACTTTCCCATTCAAAACACAATGAGAATTGTGATAAGAGCCTTCCTTGTAAGGTCTACCAAGTTAATCTATCTTTTCATGAAATAACCTTGCTAATTGGTTTTAGTTTTGAATTGTAAAGACTGAGCTTCAAGATGCTATGTATCCTGAATTTTGCTTACATTCTTGTTTGTGATAAAATTCTTATCATTGCTATTATAGGCATTATCCGGAGGAGTAACCAGGGGCATCCAAAGCATGAAGGAAGATGCCATCAACTAAGCAAAAAGCCCAAGCCAGAGTCCTAATTCACAGAGTGAAGATCCCAACATGAGCTGCGAATATCTCACAGAGTCACAAATATGAGGGTGCGGATTGCTGAGCAGGTCTCGAGCCCCCTCAACGAGAAACTTACCTTCCTGAGATAACAACCCACGCGGGGAGGAAGAGGGCTAACCAGGATCACAAATACGCTCAACCCCAAATTGCTCGCCACTAACGGACACCCGTATGGAATCCAGTTAGCAGTCTAAAGCATACATCCCTGGTTGATAACTCAGACCTCAAGGTTACACATCAGCTCCCCGAAAGCCCGACAATGATTTACCCAGCATTAATTACTAGATGGCAAGCATTAAATGCCCTAAGCAGCAGAGGTTATCATTCTGTTGATCATGAAATTACATTTGTAACCTCCCTCATTTCTATAAATAGGAAGGACGGGATCACTGTAAATAGATATAGAAAAATATATGCAGAAACTCTGTTGGTACGGAGAATACACTGTATTCCCTATGAAGAAGCTCCATTGCTATTGTAATTTTGCTCTGTAAAAGCATCCTCTTACTGAATAACAGAAGAGCAACGTGGACGTAGGGCCCAAATAGGCTTTAGCCAAACCACAATAAATTCCTAGCGTGACCTTTCTTTCTTACCTTCTTTGATTTTCTTTACTATTTTTCTTCACCCTTAATTCACAGTCAAGGGTAACACGAAACTACAACTAGTTGACCATATTTTGATGTTGACATTTTGGCGCTAGAAAAAGGGCCCCCACTGCATATCCCTTGTTTTTTTATCTCTAATAAGCCATTTTCAAGTGTAATGGCAAGGGAAAAGGTTACTAGAGGTACAAAAATTACCGTCGGTCAATCTAGAGGTTGGATACAGCAGTGGAATGCAGCTGGCCCCACGACAGGTGTTAACACCATCCATAAACCAATCCATAGCCCACAAAACTGGTGATATACAAGCTTGGCAATAACACCATGAAGCCCTCGACCAGTACCAGGAGGCATTGGAAAACACCATGAAAGAACTGGCTGATGCGGTCCAGGTGTTGTCCCAAGTGCGCGCACAAAGCGCATTGAGAGAAGGTGGGGAACCATTACCTGAAAATGAACATCACCAACTAGGATCATAGCACGATCAATGAACCAGGGTTGAGCACCCCTAAACTGATTCACTCTACTCTTCCAACTCACGATCAAGATCTAAAGCCCACCGGTTTCAAAAGGATGGAGGAGACGATGACCAAGAAGAAGGTTCATGCCGAATCAAAAACTTGCATGAAGTTGGTAGTGAGAATGAGATGGATCACAACTCGTTCGATTGCGAAAATCACAAGAAGCATAAGACTTCCAATCCACACCCTCGTGATAGGCAGGAAGGAAAGAGCCAAAAAGCTTCCAGTCATCAGTCAAAAGCTCGAGATCAAAAGGTTGAAGAACTACTCCGAAGAATGGAACAGCTAGAAAGGAACCTTGCATCCCTAGAAAACCAAGGGCCCTATGAGGAAAAGACTCCACTTTCTTATCAGATTGAGACAGAGCCCCTTCCTCGTAGATTCAAGTTTCCAAATGTTCCCCTTTACAATGGGGACAGTGATCCATATAATCACTTGGATGCTTTCAACATCCAAATGGACTTGCAAACTTGTAACCTACTAGCAAAATGTCGGGTCTTCCCAGCAACCTTTGGAGAAATACCACTAACATGGTTTAAAAATCTTCCAGCTTGTAGCATAAGGAGTTGGGAAGACTGTCAAGCCAGGTTCCTCAGTCAATATGGGGCATTGAAGAGGTAACTCGCTCCCTCCTGCCACCTGGCCACTGACTTCTAGCAAAAAGACGAGCCACTCAAAGACTACATTACTAGGTTCTGGTAAAAAATCAGGAATGTGGATAACCCATCGGACGAGAGCATCCTTGCTACAATTTTTATAGGGCTCCGAAAGGACGGGAAGCTGTATGAGGACATATGCAAGTCCTTTGTCAAGAGCCTAGGCAAATTCTATGAGCGGGCCACCAAGGAGATCTGTAGGGAAGAAACGTTTGGCCCAAGGAAGTCGACTAGGAAAGAAGAAGTAGATACCTCCAAGGGAAGAAAAAGAAGTAAGGGCGAGAATGGCAAAGGGGGCCAAACTGTGAAGAAAGCTTAAAGCCAACAACTCCAACTCCAGCGTTGCTATGAAACCTATACTGTCTTGTCAAACACCCCGGAGAGGATCTATGCGATGGAAAAGGATAGTGAAGATTTTGGTAGACCCAGACCCATCAAAATCCCTATCGACAAGAGGAATCAAAACAAGTTTTATGCCTATCATACTGAAGTAGGGCATAATACATCAGACTGTTGGGCCCTAAAAGACGTTATCGAGGACTTCAACAAAAGAGGTCACTTGAGAGACTACATGGTGAGATCTTTGGGGCAACGACCCCCACACCCCCAGCAGGCCGTGTCACAGCATTACCAAACTTTCGAAAGTGAGGAAGGACCATCTTCACCATACATGGCAGACCTCACATTGCAGGCACGTCGAACAAATCACATGACCGCTATGTACGAGCAGCAGGCCGTGTCTTTCTTATTAGCCATGTCCAGATTGACAGGCCTGCTAAGAAGGTAGAAGTCATCATGAACGATGTCTCATTCATAGAAGAAGATGTATCGGGGGTCCATTACCCCTACAATGATGCCATTGTCATTAAGGCAAAGGTCGGCAACATGGAGTTAAGAAGGATAATGGTAGACACTAGGAGTTCCATCAATGTGATGTATAAGGCATGGTTTGACCAAATGAGCGTAAGTACAAAGCCGCTAGACCTATCCCCAGAGCCTCTCTATGGATTCACCGGAGATGGAGTGCTTCCCATGGGAAAAATTAAGCTCCCATTCACTATAGGGGATCTCAACTGGTAAGCAATCGTCATGGTAGATTTTTTAATCATAGATTGTCCCTCGGCTTATAATGTGGTGCTGGGATGACCTATCGTGAATGATTTTGATATGGTAACGTCAACTAGGACACTTACCATTAAATTCCCTACCCCAAACGGAGTTGGGTACATACGAGGGGATCAACAAGCAGCCCATCGTTGTTATGAAGAAGCAGTTAAACTAGGGGCACAAGTCAAAAAGCTAAATGTAGTATCTGGGGGAAACCCCCAACCAATGAGCGAGAAAGGGATCATTGATGACCTCGACCCCCGAGAAGTAGATATCGAATGAGCCACCAGATCTATAGAGGAGCTAGAGGATGTATCGGTTAGTGAGACAGATGAGGAAAGGTGCCTCAAGGTAGGAAAATGCTTGCCACCTGACGTGAAAACACAAGTGGCAAATTTTCTCAAGGCCAACATAGATGTTTTTTCCTATAACCATTAAGACAAGGCAGGCATCGATCCGAACGTAATGTCACACAGGTTGAATATCGATCCTTAGGCTAAGTCGGTTTGCCAGAAGAGAAGACCAATGACTACTAAACGCTATGCACCGCTTAAGGAAGAGGAGGACAAGCTCTTGGCAAATGATTTTATTAGAGAGGCACGGTATCCCACCTGGGTGACGAACCTCGTCCTGGTCAAGAAGAAAAATAGAAAATGGAGAACATGTATCGATTTCACAGACCTTAACAAGGCATACCCAAAAGATAGCTTCCCTCTGCCAAGAATAGATCAGCTTGTTAATGTGATGGCAGGATACAAACTCCTCAGCTTCATGGATGCTTAGTCAGGGTATAATCAGATCCCAATGGCTGCGTAGGACAAGGAACACACCTCTTTCATCACTGATCACGAACTATACTGCTACAAAGTGATGCCCTTTAGACTTAAAAATACAGGGGCAATTTATTAGCGGTTGGTGAATAAAATGTTCCACGAATAGATTAGCAAAACGATGGAGGTATATGTGGATGACATGCTCGTGAAATCCAAACGACTCATTAATCATGTCCACAACTTTGACAAAATGTTCCTAACCTTGAGAAGGTACCAAATGAAGCTGAATTCGTACAAGTGAGCGTTTGGTGTAGCATTGGGTAAATTCCTCAGCTTTATAGTCGACAATAGAGGAATTAAAGCTAATCTGGAGAAGATTAGGGCACTCCTTAACATACATTCTCCCTCCGACCCAAAGGACGTCTGAAGCCTGAATGGATAGATCACCGCACTTAGTCGATTTATCTCGAAAGCAACAGACAAGTGTACAAAGGATGTCCAAAGCCTGAATGGATAGATTGCCACACTTGATCAATTTATCTCGAAAGCAACAGACTAGTGTATTCCCTTCTTTGATGTCCTCAAGAGAGCCAAGAAGTTCGAGTGGGCCCCGAAATGTGAAATCGCATTCCAGGAACTTAGAACCTACCTCGGCCGAACGCCTCTTCTTTCCAAACCAAGAGAGGGTGAAATATTAACCGCGTACCTAGGGGTGTCCCAACATACTTTAAGCGCAGTATTAACGCGGGAAGAGGGAGGAATCTAACTCCCCATCTATTATGTAAGTAAAAGATTATTGGACACGGAGACAAGATATTCACCCATCGAAAAGCTTACCTATTGTCTAGTCGTCGCTTCAAGGAAGCTACGACCCTCTTCCAAGCCTATAGCATCAGAGTCCTCATGCAATACCTACTAAGGCAAGTCCTACAAAAGACCGATGCCTTCAGGAAGTTGCTCAAATGGGCCATAGAGCTCGCTCAATTTGATATTGAATACAAGCCTAGGAACACTATCAAGGGATAAGCACTGGCCGATTTTGTTGCTAAATTCACAGGGCTGCTCAGAAGGAAATAGAAACTTCTAGAGCCTCATGGTGGGAACTTTTCATTAACGGATCATCCAACGACCAAAAATCTGGAGCAGGGGTACTCCTTATTAGCCCAAAGGGGTACAAGATCTTTAGCGCCTTAAGGTTTGGATTTCAGACCACGAATAATGAAGCAGAATACGAAGCCTTATTAGCAGGCTTGTGATTAGCTAAGGAAGTACACGCTGAAAGACTGAGGATTTTTAGTGATTCACAACTTATTATTAATCAAATAAAGGGTGAATACCAAGCTCGGGGACAAAAAATGATAAAATATCTCCAAAGAGTCCAAGAGTTATTAGGCTCTTTTCAGCAATTTGAAATCACCCAGGTCCCGCGAGCACAAAATGCACATGCCGACGCCCTAGCTCGTTTGTTAACAAACAATGACCCAAATCTCATGGAAGCAATCTCAGTAAAGCTCCTTTCATCCCCAAGCATCAAACTACGAGATGTAATCATGTCAATCACTAAAGTACCTAATTCCTAGATGAACCCTATCCTAAACTACCTGTAGAATGAGAGATTACCGGAAGACAAGCTCGAGGCATGGTGCCTGTGGGCTTGGGCAACCAGATATTGCATCTATGACAACATGCTTTATAAAAGGGGGTTCACAACTCTGCTTCTGATGTGCATAGACAATGAAGACTGCAACACCATTTTAAGGGAAATTCACAAAGGACATTATGGGAACCATGCTAGGGGGCTGTCATTAGCACAAAAGGCCCTCCGACAGGGCTTCTACTGGCTAACCATGAAACAAGATACAGTAGACCTTGTCAAGAAATGCGATAAATGCCAGAGGTTTTCAAAAGTGCCACGACCTCCACTAGCCTACTTGAAACAGATGATGAGTCCATGGCCATTTGCCATGTGGGGGATGGATTTAATTGGGCCACTTCCCAGAGCATGAGGAAACTGTAAATTTGATGTTGTGGCCATGGATTATTTTACGAAATAGGCTAAGGCAAAAGAGATTGCTGAGATTTCGTCCTCCAGAATTGAAAAGTTTATCTAGAACAACATCATTTGTAGGTTTAGGGTCCCCCAATAGATTGTGACTGACAACGGGACCCAGTTTACTAGTGAACAGTTTGTCAAATTTTGCAACGACCTTAAAATTGTTAAAAGCTTCATGGCTGTAGACCACCCATAAGCCAATAGGCAAGTAAAGGTTGTCAACAAGATCATTAAGAAAATCTTGAAGATCAAGTTGAAGGCCAGAAAGAGAGCATAGGCGGATGAACTACAGATAGTATTATGGGCTTATAGGACCACACCCTGCAGTTCCACGGGAGAGACTCCCTTCTCAATGGTCTATGGATGAGAAGCAATGATTCTCGCTGAACTTGCATTTGCAACCCAACAAAGAGTTACCTTCAAACCAGCGGACAACAATCAATTGCTCGCTGCAAACATGGACCTCGTGAAGGAAGCAAGGGAAAAAGCTAGCCTTAGAATCACTACTCATCAATGTGGTATTGTGAGGTATTACAATCAAAAGGTGCAAGCCCAAAGATTCAAGCTAGGCAACCTCATTCTCCATCTCATCCTTCTGGGTTCTCGTAACCCTAGTGAAGGGACCCTTGGACCAAATTGGGAAGGTCCATACCTGATAAAGAAGGCCGTGAGTAATGGAGCCTATTATCTAGCGGACTTAAATGAAAATGAGTTTCCTCACGCTTGGAATGCTGAGCATCTTTGCCGTTACTACCAATAAGTATTCCAGCCCATGGAAGATAGTCGTATCAAAAATGTGTATGAAACTCTGATAGGATAAAGTCTGGTGGGAACTTGGTGTAAATTTTTTATGCAACGAAGTAGTAACTGATGTAACATATTGGAATTCTATTCTAGTAAATCCGAAAATAAAGTCTCACACATTGAAAGCATCATAAACACAAAAGAGAAAGTCAATTTCCATAGCAAAAATAATTGTGTAGAGCACTTACAGATTGTTTGAAAAGAAAGAAAGTTAAAATTACAAGATTAATGCCATAAGTCTCCATAGCATCAGGATGGATTCAGAGATGGGGTCACCAGAAGCTTCTGTAGCTGGAGCGGCAACTTTGCCAGGAAGGGCCTACGCCCCAACACTTTACACCTTACCTAAAGAACCAGCCCTAGCAGCATTCCTCTTAAAAAAACTCCACAGCTTCCAAAGCCTACGGACCAAAGAAAGAGAAATCCAACTCAGGGTATCTTTCCCATAGAGTAAAGAAGAAAGCCTCACAGGTCTGCTGTCTTGATTCCCTAGTCGCGACCGCCACTCGTGAGGACATTTCTGCCTTCGTAATAAGAAGTTCCTTTCTCAGTGACTCCAGCTCTCTTTCAGCGATTTTGACCCGCTAATTCGAGGACTTCACTTTCTACACAACCTCCTTAGCGACCCTCTTAATTGTCTGTAGCTCTGCACTCACTTCGTCAAGATCCATATTGGCCTTCCTTAAATCATTGGAAGTAAGGCTGGGGTTAACCTCGACCTGCTTATGTCGTGCTACCCCACTAGAAAAGTAGCCTTCATCTCTTCAACCTTCTCATGCCACTTAAGATTCTCAACCACCGACGCTGCAAGCTCGTCCATGAGAGAAGATTCCCTATCTTTCGTGTCTCGAGCCACCTCCTTGATCTTCAACAATGTCAAAACACTCTGTGAAAGCCAACCAACATGAGACCATGATGAGCGGCGTGTCCCACCATCCTCCCGAGGGTGAAATCCTCAGCCTCCAGCACCCTGACCTTTCGCTTGGGTCCCAAAAGTGTGCTCATACCCTCAACCAAAGTTTGAGCATATCATTCAGTCTTTGAACCAGGTTCAGCTAATGGGGGCATGGGCTCAACCTCTAGAACATCATCATTATGGGAAGTTACCTTCCTCTTCCCCTTATCTATCTTTTACCTTTTTAGTGGAGGACTAAAAGGAGTAATAGCTTCCACTATGGCCGTTACCTCAGGCCGTGGTATCGAGATCGATTCTTGTGATGGGGTACTGACAAGGGGTGAAGATTACTCGGTGATGATGAGGTCTATACCACTTTCAGAGAGTGAAGGTTAGTCTACAACGATAGGAGATGAGGTAACCTCGGGGGCTGGGGGATATTCCGCTCTGTCACGAGGTGGTGGTGTCCTTAGGATGAGCTCCATGATATTATTGTAATCGTTGAAATTGGCTAGCCTGACCTCCAACGATCATCGAATCCCGACCTCTCTTATAACCTCGATGTCCAAGGGGGCGCGAGTTTGTACAAATAGAGGTGGGAATCGTTGAACTTGAAGTCACGCTCGAGGTCACTAGTCGATTAAAAGCTGTCCAGAATGTCAAGCTCTCTAAACTATAAAGTGGGATTTTTACCAATCCCGACTGCAAGAAAACAAGCAAAGGTTAGAATCAAGCCCTAACATTGTAAGACACACTCGCTCTCACTTGACACTCTGGGTAAGAACAAAATTAAAATTCTTGAGATATCATAGTGAGGGACAAGAAACACAAAACCAACGGGACTTGTAAGGTCTCGCGTTAGATTTTCCTCTGGCACCCCCCTTTGGCAGGACGTCTTTGTGTCATGTCCTCTTGGATGAGAGATAATAAAGCCCGTCTGACGCGCTCGTACATCTGAGGTCATATAAGTAACACAAGGTTTTAGGAGATGGCAGCGGGAGGCGATTACCCATATAAATCAGGGCGAGAGAAATCAATGAGGTATAAGAATTTAAGGTAAGCTGGAATGGACTAAGTTTTATTCTATTCAGAAAATCGATGATGAAAGGCAGGATTGGGAATCTAAGTCCCGCGGTAAGATGTGGGAGACCGATAGCAATAAAACAGCGACGAGGATGTGCAGCATAATCATTTGTCACCGGGACCATGGCGTTACACCCTTTAGGTATTCTATGAGATCGAATAGTGAGCTTAATGTCACAAAGTTACATTGTGGAAGTGTAGAATGTAAATATCTGGCATTCATGGCGCTCACTTGCTATGGTAATTGGACCCTCTGGGAGGTCTAAACGGACAATTGAATCCAGGGCATCCCTCCTCTCGCCTGGGGTCACATCGTCGGTTTGTGGCATGACCCTTTCGCTTAGGGATGACTCAAATTCCGCTTCGTCATCATCCCTGATCAAGTGGTGGTGACGTACATAACCCAATCTCATCTACAAAGGAAAGGACTGGTTAGGCCGCTACGAGCAAGCCACACCGAAAGCAAAGACTAACTACCCTCGGGTCATGCACACCCTAAGCCACCACACTAATTACTCAAACTCCAGCGAATGAAGAAAGAACAATTTTCAAACCTTGGAATCCCTAAGATCTAGACATAACATCTATAAACCCTAGGGACAAATGATAGCCCGGCTATGTCAATGAGAATCCCTAATCAAGACTTGTTAGCCAACCCCCTTTCCTCCCTCAGTCAAACAAATAACAAAGGGCCTGTTTGGAAGTGTTTTCAGGTATTTTTGTTTTATTATTCTTGAAAACAACTTTTTAAAAATAGTTTCTAAAAACTATTTTTTTAGAACCAAAAAACAAAAAACTTATTTGAATATAAATTTTAAAAATAAGTGTTTTTTTTATTTTTGAAGATGAAAAAAATGTATTTAATGTTATTTACAACTTTATCATTAAGGAAAATAGGTATTCTTCTTATTTTTGAAAAAAATCTGAAAACAGCTATATACAAAAACAAAGGAAAAACACCATTTTGTTGTTTCCTAAAAACTATTTTTTAGTTACAATTTTTGAAAAATAGTTTTTGAAAATAGGTTGCCAAACAGATTTTTTTGCTTTTGTAGAACAAAAAAACAAAAAAACTATTTTTGAAAACAAAAAATAGCTTCCCAAACAGCCCCAAAGCCTCCAACCGTCTACCAAGGGTATAAATCAAGAAGGGAATAGAAATGTACCGTGATTTGCAAAGACAGGAGACCCGATTGAGTTACAGCTATTATCCCTGACAAGAAGAAAAGTCAAACCGTAGGCCGGGAAGACTGAAAAATAGTCGACAAAGGTAGATAATGCAGGAACCAACACGGTGGAGGACAAGCGGAGGAGATCGAAATTCCAAAGATATTTTCAAATGGTAGAATTAGAGGGAGGAAGAAAGAGGGCTTCGGTTTATAAATGGAGCGATCCAACTATTAGATTCAATAGGACCATCAGTCACCCGTAATTTGATGGCTCAAAGGGTGTAGCCATCAATAAATGATGAGTTAGAAAGCATGCACCAAAAGCAAGGAAGCAATTATTACCCACCTTCATTGGAAAAACAAAAAATCATGCGTGTAAAAATAAATGGAGAACTAAACAGTTCGTCAGTATCACGCTACTGGGGGCTTGATAAACTTATCACGTCCAAGTAATATGCTAGCCATACGTAGAATTCTTGCATGAGCCTCGTCCAAGTAATGTGCTCGGCCCCGCATAGAATGCTTGCATGAAATGACCCTGTGTCCAAGTAATGCATAAAAAATGTAAAATTTTTACGTAGGTCAGGGGCTTAATAAACTTATCACATCCAAGTAATGCACTAGCCATGCATAGAATTCTTGCGTGAGTCGCATCCAAGTAATGTGCTCGACCCCACACAAAATGCTTGTATAGAACGACCCTGCATCCAAGTAATAGGTAAAAAAACTTAGAATTCTTGAGCAGGTCGAGGGCTCGATAAACTTATCATGTCCAAGTAATGCATTAGCCATGCGTAGAATTCTTGGGGGAGCCGTGTCTAAGTAATGTGCTCGCCCCTGCACAGAATGCTTGCACGGAATGACCCTGCATCTAAGTAATGCGTAAAAAAATGTATAATTCTTGCGTGGGTTGGGGGCTCGATAAACTTATCGCATCCAAGTAATGCGCTAGCCATACGTAGAATTCTTGTGCGAGCCACGTTTAAGTAATGTACTCGCCCCTGAACAGAATGCTTGTGCAGAACGACCCTGCGTCCAATTAATGCATTAAAAAAATGTAGAATTCTTACGTCGATCGGGGGCTCGATAAACTTATCGTGTCCAAGTAATGTGCTAGCCATGCATAGAATTCTTGCACGAGCCATGTCTAATTAATGTGCTCACCCCCGCACAGAATGCTTACATGGAATGACCCTATGTCCAAGTAATATGTTGGCCACACAGAACTTTTGCACAGGTCAAGGGCAAAACAGAAATCCTGTGTCTAAGTAATGTGCTAACCTGACGCATAATTCTTTCACGAACAAACTTAGTACCGCACAAAGAACTAGTCCTCCACTAAATCCTTGCACCTACTGGCATAGCTGACTAGCAACACCATACATATCCTTGAAATAAAAACTCATCTATTAAAATTGAATGGCTTAGATTCCTTCTATTTACATTAACAGATTATCTCATGAAGCATCCTTACCACGATTATAGAGATATGATTTTACAGGAAAATGAGCTACAATAACCAGTAGCAAACTATCAACCTACTCATGTAGAAGAGTCAAAAGTTGGGAACAAAATCGAATATGAGATCTTAGCATTTAGCGATCCTCAAGTTTTGATTACAAGTTGCAACTCCCAGCCCGTAAAGCATGCTGAGTGTTCGGGGGCTTATGTTATAGGCATTATCTAAAGGAGTAACCAGAGGCATCCGAAGCATGAAGGAAGATGCCATCAACCAAGCAAAAGGCCCAAGCTGGAGTCTTAATTCACAGAGCAAAGATCCTAGCATGAGCTGCAAACATCTCGTAGAGTCACAAATAGGAGGGCACAGATCATTAAGCAGGTCTCGAGCCCTTCAACGAGAAACTTACCTTCCTTAGATAATGACCCATGCGGGGAGGACGAAGGCCAATCGAGATCACGAATACTCTTAACCCTGACTTGCTTGCCATTAATGGATACCTGTATGGAATCCAGTCAGCAGTCTAAAGCATACATCCTTGGTTGACAACTCAGACCTCAAGCTTACACATCAGCTTCCTGGAAGACTGACAATGATTTGCCTAACATTAATTACTCAATGGCAAGCATTAAATGCCCTAAATAGCGGGGGTTATCATTCTATTGATCATGAAATTACATGTGTAACCTCCCTTCTTTCTATAAATAGGAAGGAAGGGATCACTGTAAAGAGATATAGAAATATATATATATGTAGAAACTCTGTTAGTACGGAGAATGCCCTATATTCCTTGTGAAGAAGCTTTATTGCTATTGTAATTCTGCTCTGTAAAAGCATCCTCTTAGTGAATAACAGAAGAACAATGTGGATGTAAGGGCTAAATAGGCTTTAGCTGAACCATGATAAATTTCTGACATGACCTTTCTTTCTTACCTTCTTTGATTTTCTTTACTATTTTTCTTCATCCTTAATTCGCAATTAGGGGTAACACGGAACTACAACTAGTTGACTGGATTTTGATGTTAATAATTGCTAAAAAAATATCCCAGGGTCTTAAATCTTATTATTGTTTTAACTCTTGTATTTTGTTTTATATTTTGCCTGGGAGTGCAAAAATTAAGTATGGAGAAATTTGATAACAAAATATTTTACTCATTTAATTGTCCTCTCACTAAGCTTTTTAAGGTCCAAACTGACTTATTTCAACTGTGTTA
>JANHAO010013761.1:0-15670 GCA_026873985.1 Saraca asoca | reverse complement strand
AAATCAAAGTAAAAACATTAAGAAAACATGAAATACTATCAATAAATTAGACAAAAACTATCTTATTTTTATGCACTTTTTCCCAATTATCAATAACTTACCTATATGAACTTGCTTTTATTTACTCAGGGGAAATGGTTATACTATCATATCATCCTTTAACCATGCAAATGTTTTAGAATCTAGAATGTGCAGAATGGTCTACTTACTTTTGTTCGTGCATTCTGCATGCATATTTCCTACATAAATAAAATGATTAATTACCTTGTGTTTTTTGTTTATCATAGATGAGGATATATGAGGATATAACTTTTCCATTGCTCCTTTGTGATGCCCTTTGGCTCATTTTCATAAATATTTTACTCCTTCGTCTAGCTAGGATCATAATGCTTGTTGTACATAGCCAATCTATAATCTCTCCACTACATCCCAATGACATACTTAGCAAACCAAATGCCTATTTCATCATTTAGAAACTAAAAGCATGGCTATGACAAAAACAAAAACATTAGCAATAGAATGAAACATAAATTGTAAATATTTGATCAAAACTATTACATATCATTACCAATCTAGTAGCACATCACCTTTAGCTAAAATTCTTTAACAAAGTAATTTGAAATTGAAACAAATCATCAATTCTTTAACAAAGTAATTTGACATTGAAACAAATCATAAATTCTTTAACAAGGTAATTTGAAATTGACACAAGTCATAAATTCTTTAACTATTTTGACATATTCTCATCTTCCTCGACATTAGTTTCTAAATTAATGCCTTCCAAGTGATCATCATTTTCTTTTTCCCTTGCCAATTGAATATATTCACGATCATTCTCAATAAAATTGCTTAACTCTCATTGAGTAAACTGTTCAAGCTTACACATCTCATCGTTAACTTCCCCTCCACATATAAGTCTTTTGGCTTCAGATGAACAATAACATTCGACTCTAGAGATACTTGATCTTCTACAAAATAAGCCATTTGAGCTTGAGATGCATAGATGAAAGGCTTATGCTCTTCATGTTCACCAGTGTGAATCAACCTATTAAAATTTACAACATTGAAGTCCCAAACATCCTTTCTAAACCTTTTATCATTAGTGGTGTTAGCCCACATGCATTTAAAGAAAGTTACAAATTTTCCATAATAATTAAGCTCAATAATATCTAGCAATTTCCTATAATTTAGAAGATCAACATCCTCTTGTCTACCTCTAATTGGTAGCAGAAGTCATGAAAACTCCAAAATTTTAGGTTTCTAATCCATTTTTTCCAGCTATTGTCCAAAACTTAAAATCCTTTAACATTAAATGCTGAAAACCTTCTAATATTTGGAAAAGGTCCTTGGGATGGTTGCTTCAAATTATGCAACATAGTACTAACCATGTCATCCATGAAAACCTAATAGAAGAAAATCATCTTTTACAACTTTGCCTTAAAAACAACAAATAATTCTATAGTAATTATCTTTTGCAATTTACTTGTCTAGAAAACTAGTCAACAAAATCTTTGTGAACTATCATCTATATCTCAGTAGATGAACATGTTCAACTCCTTATTCTTCTTTCACATATAATGTAAATTCCCTACAAGCAACGATCAAAATTTTAACCACTAGGTCGAGTAATCTTAGGAAAGATAAAAAGGAATGTGGAAATTATTGTGGAACTTACCCCACAAATGAATCAACCTCTTGGTAATTGAATAATACATATCAATGTGCTTGTATCTTCTCCATAGGTGTCAACATGAAACCAAAATTGTTACCTACTAGTCTACCTATCATGGGAAAGATAGTAGACACTTCTTCATATCCAATATCATTTAGTTTACCATTCATGAGTCTTATTCAATTGAGCCTTGTTTCAATTCTTTCCAAATATCTTAAACAAAATGTACGACACTCTTTAAATACCCTTCAATAATGGAACCATCTAGTTAAGCCTTATTGAAGACATAAGACTTTAGATGTCCCAAATATCCATGTAAGGAAAGATATCATTGCAAAAAATGAGAATTACAAGTCTAAACTTAAATGGATAAAATTGATATTACCTTTCAATAGAACACATCCATCAGTACTATACTGGACCTCCCAATCGTAGTTCATCAACTAGATGAACATACAAATGAACCATAATGACAAAGAATGATAGGGGGAACAGGATCTCCAAATGAGAAAACGTAATCACAATTCATTGTTGGACATTCTTGAGGTCATCAGGGTTGACAATTTTACTACATATTTATCTAAAATGATGAGCTAAATTTAATTAATGCTGTAGTCACTTTGTCGGGCAACACATTACGTATTGCAATGGGTAGTAATTGCTCTATAATTACATGACAATTATGACTTTTTAATCCAAACAACTTGCACTATTTTAAATCAATGCACCTAGAAATGGTACTTGAATACCTATTAGGCATCTTCATATTCTTCAAACTTTTAAAGAATATATCCTTCATTGTAGTTGTCATTGGAAATATATTTCCCTTTATCGTTAGGCCATAAATCCCTTATTATACCTATTACTTGAAAGTCCTTTCAAGCTACCAGAGATGGTCTTTTGTCCTCCCATTTTCATTCAGTAAAGTGTAAGTGATATTTTCACAAACATTTTTTCAATGTGCATGACATCAAGATTATGAGGTAACATATTAGTCTCCTAATATGGAAGTTGGAAGAATATAGACTTCTTCTTCCATTATTGGGAGTCCACTTTACTATTATTTGCATGAGATCACATCCCTTTAGCATTCCCTTCTACTAACTTCTGAAATGTAACACTAATGTTCTCTACTTGTTTAAAGATTTATCTGCCTAACAATGATTTTGAGAGCTTTTAAACTCTTGAATCCTATCAAAGCGAAGTTGTATCAACTAAAATCTATGATTTGCTCCAAGAAAATGATGATGCCCCTAAAAACACCATTTTCTACTATGAGGCAAATGTAGTGGAGCTACATCAAAGTTACAAGTTAGGCAAGCTAATCTAATGTGTTTATTCTAGCCAGACATGGTACCAACCCTAGGAAATCACTAATTGTCCACATTAGTGCCACTTGCATTTTGAACATTGCATGCATTGAAACATCGTAGATGTCCACACCCTCCATCAACAACTCTTCCTACTCTTTCATAAGAGGTTACAAATAGACATCTATATCCTTCCTTAGCATGCATTTACCTAGAATGATCATTGAAAAAATGAAAGAGGTTAGCTTCATACACATTCAAGAAGGAAAATTGTGTGGATCAAAATTACAAGCCAAATTTTATAATTTGTACTCATGGTTCCAAATTGAAACCATCACTGGCTGGACCTAGGTGAACACTTTGAGTATCTAAAACAAATTTAGGGTGAGTTAATTTAAATTTCTTCTATGCTTTAAAGTCTTTTGGATGCCTTATCAAGCCATCATTATAATTCCCATTTACATGTCACCTCATATGCTTGGCCATCTTAGTAGATATAAATAACCTTTACAACCTTTTTTTAAGTGGAAAGTAGCGTGAACCTTTTGTAGGATATCTCTTTTTCTTACTCATAGCTTTTTCCTTCCATCTAGATATATGACATCTCGTACATGTTTCCCTGTTCTAATCATCTCTTAATACAACATGCAATCATTTGGACAAATATGCATTTTAGTGTAACTAAGCCTAAGTTTGGTGATGGTTTTCTTAGCCTCATGTAATGAACTAAGGATCTTAGCATGCTCAAAGGCATCTTTCAACAATTCCAAGATCATTGTCATAGCTTTATTAGTCATGCTACACAAGCATTTGATATAATACAATTTTACTAGAAATGATAATTTGGAATATTTTGTGCACTCTTTTGAAGTTCTTGATTTCCATCACTTAGTAACTCATAAAACTCAATAAAAGCTTCATCCATCCTCTTACCCAGCATCTCATCATTATCACTTACAATTTCATGAAATGAGTTAGGTTCATTGTCATCTTACAAACTACCAAACCTAAATGCATCATTTATCATGTCTTCTATAGGGTATTAGAGGCCTATATCTTGAAGAGTTTCCATCACATATGCTCTATTAGAAGATGATTTAGGTATGTTGCGTTCTCCATGTCATACTCACTTAGTGCATTTAGATGGTAATTTCTTTCGAGTCAAGTGGTCACATGTTTCAACTCTTATCAACCGTTTTTGGAATTTACAACTACACAGGAACATATTATTCTCTCTTCAACAGATTGCCCCTCAAATACGAAATTAAGAAATCTATTCAATCCTTCCTTATATTCATATGTATTACTTGACCAACTAATTTAGGATTTATCCATGCCTATTAATTTGGAATACAAGGAAAGCATTATATATGGTTATCACTCCTAAAGGAATAACTTAATACATGGTCTAAGAAAACAAAGGAACCAAATAAAAATAATCATTAAGTAATCAAAATAAAAAATTAATAATCTACATTAAAATAAGTATTAAAAATTTAAAATTTAAATATAAATATTCAAATATAAATATAAATAATTATAGAGTAATTAAAATAAGTATTAAATAATTAATAAATCATTATTTAATTTTTTTAATCATCATTAAATAATTTAAATAAATGAAAATAATTATTAATTAATTACAATAATTATTTAATAATCATTAAATAATTATTATGTAATTTAAATAAATAAAAATAATTATTAAGTAATTTAAATAATTATTAAACAATTCATAAATAATTATTTAATGATCATTAGATAATTATTAAGTAAATTACATACATAAAATTAATTATTAAGTAATTAAAATATTTATTAAACAATTAATAAATAATTGTTTAATAATTATTAAATAAATTAAATTACTTATTAAGTAATTAAAATAATTATTAAATAATAGTGTTTTGCTATAGAATGGTAAAAGGTAAGAGGGAGAGGCTGGAACTATTCTCCTTTGTTGTGAGTGGTTAGACTATTATCTTTAGGGCAAAGTATCTAAAACATAGAGCCCCTCCAATTAATAGTAGGCATCTACTAAAAGGCTCACCAGTAATAATCATCATTAGACTACTATGTTATTAAGTAAAAATTGATTTCCCATATTCAATATATGCATTGGAGCTTATATTTTCAAATTTTGAGTGTCATGTTTCCCACTCTCACTTAAGAGGACATGGGTTACACTACATATACCACTAAATTCCTAATAGGAAAGATATGCCATGGAATGTGAAACACAATTCCACATGCTTTGTCTTGAGCATCCATTCCTATAAACAAGAACAAAATTAACTAGCCATTTACAAGTAATCATAGCTTAATCCTTTAAATCATCCCTTCAAAACTTCATTTTCTCCATGGAATAATATTGAAGGACATGAATTGGACCAAACTAAAATATTCCTAATGAAAAAAATTTATACATAAATTATATCCCTTTATACTTGATCTTTTGTCATGTTTATGCTTTGTGATTCGCTAAGTTTTTATACTTAATTGAATTTATTTGATAAATTTACACTATTTCAAATGATTTCAAATTTTTGAACATATCTAGAGTTTTGGATCTTGGTTTTGGATGATTTTTATATCTTTGGAAAGTTAAGAGAAAGATCTAAAAATAATATGAAGAGTGCCTAACCCAATTCAGCCATTTTGAAAGTCAAACAAAGCCCACAACCCATCCCAGTGTTTTCATCATAAGTAGAGATCCAAAAATTATTTTGGTACAAACTTAAGCCTATAGGATAACTCATATTCACCCTCAACAACTTTCATAAAGGGATTGAAGGAAAACTACACCATTTTGATTTAATTAAATGGCTATGAACTTAAGTACTTAAATCTATTACAGGGTTGGACTACTTTGAAAGTTGTCTTAGTGTTTAGCCCGTAACTTGAGCTAGAGACCAATTTTTTATGCAAGGTAAAAGCTATTGGAAAGCTAAGTGATAGATCTACATTTTATATGCAGAGTGTCATGTCCAAAGAGGCCTCCTTCCAACCCCAGACCATAACCCAACTAAGAGGCAGTACATTAAGCCTATAATTAGTTAGCTAAGCCTTTCTTCTAATATGTTTACATTCATTTCTATATTGTTTCTAACTTTTGGAGGAGAGGAGCTCTACTAGAGCAAGACTCCATCAACAATTAGGTTTACTCTTCCCCTTCTTCTTTGCATTTTATTTTATCATTAATGTGTAATTAAATTCTCATCTCAATCTAAGGGAATTTCTGCATCATTTCTTTCTTGATTGTGAGACTTAATCTTAATTTCAATTCATGTCTATTTTAATTCTTTTAATTCCCTAATTTTACTACAAACAATTGCCTTGGATGATTAGTTAATAGGATCCTTTAATTTAGAGTAGTTTAATGCTAGCTAGATCTCCATAGACAAATTCATTGTTATAGCTGTTTGGTTAAAATAGCAATAGGGTGTTAATTTTCTTTTATGGTAAATCAATATTCCTAAGGAATTAAGGGTATTTTAATTGGGTTGTTCCTGGGATGATTCAATTAATTAGACCTAGTCTTTTTAGAATTTAAAGCTATTAGTAAATTAGGTGAAGTGTTAGGTTTCAACTGATTTAGCAATAAGAGTCAACTAGGTGTTAGCTTGGTTAGCTAGTTTAGAAGGAAATTAACAATAATTAATTAGGTGCTAGGCTAAATTAATATCTTGGCTAAATGGTCAAAATGGGAGTGAATCAATGGAGTCAATGATTGGTCAATAAAATGGTTGCAAGAGTCCTTTAGGTTGAGCCTTTTTACATTTGAATTCACTTTAATTCTAATTCTGTTTTGCTTTGCATGCAACTTAGTTGATCTAATTCTTATTTGTAATTAGGTAGCCAATTCCTCATTTTATACTATGACACATACAAAATAAATCACTAGTCTCTTTGAACATGACTTGAACTCACCAATGCTACTAGCTTAGGTGGTTTAGTATTATTTTTGGCCCATTCTAATAGCCGTCACTTCTCTTCAAAGCTTTACACATGTTTATCTCAAGACATAAGTAATTATGGTTCACACTCCATGATAATGTCTTTAGTGATGCATGGCAACCAATAAATAGAATTCCAAACAAACCAATATGTATATCATAAGCCACATTTTTATATACACAAAGCATAAAAAAAGAAACAAAATGCAAGTCTACTTGTGCACTAGAAAAATAAAATTCCAAACAAACCAATATACACACATAAACCAAAAAATCTTGCTATTTTCATGGCAACCAAACACAATATTTATCTAATTTGAAAATAATGCTGACTCACCTAATTATAAGGTTAAATCCAACAAAGATATAAGCTTCTCAGACCTAAAGGTGTAGCCACACTTTTATGAGACAACAAAGCATGCATACTCGATTACCTCTTGCATGAGTTACCAAGGTGTGCCCGAGCCACATGAGAAACAGGGGAGAGCATTAGCTAATCAAGTCCTGGATATTTAGATACTCCTAATAATCAATATGTTATATTTTTTACACAAACCCATCATAGTAACATGAGATGAAGTTAGATTTGCACTAAAAAGATTGACTTATGCTTAATATTATGCAAGCAAAATAAATTTTATCGCCATGACACATCTTCTATATTGTATGGGAATCTCTATCAACCAAAAAAAAAGAAAAAAGTAGTAGCTAGATGTAATCTTTTATAAAATAATTTGCTTGAGTCAAATTGGTCACATTTTCAATATTAGCTTTTATATCTAATGAACTCTATAGCAAAAGGCACAAATATAGAAATTGGAAGAAGCTAACCTTAATTTGTCATTGAGGTGTTAATGAGCATTAAAATCACAAGCAAGAAGTTCATTCATGTCACCTAATGCAACTTAATGCAACTTACTAAGTTAAAGATGAATCATAAATCAATCCTCATGGTATGGATGTAAGATGTCAATGTATATGGTTCTACAGCACATAGAGCCAGTACAAAATGTGAATCTTTACAATTTACTTAACAAAGGATGTGTTATTAGAGAACATATCAGCAAAATAAATTCCCTTCCAAAAAAAGTAACTTGTTCTTGATGCCTCTGCTGATAATATGATTTAAAATTGAAACTTTCCTAAGTAATTCTATGTACATATATTGCATGAATACAACTTAATGTTGTTGTACACATATCTATATCAAATACACGTATAGTTATACTACATACATAACTTATGCACAAAGATTTTATATTTATTACAAGTATTTTTTTTTTCAATTTTGATTTGGTTGAAAAGTTGACAATATAGTTTCCTCAATAATTTTAAATTTTTAATACTATGTCGAGGATTCTTTTTATCATAAAGGCTGTACCTAGTGGAAAAATTAACACCTTCAAATATAAAGTTTAAACCAATCTAAAAATTTGGTCAAAAGTTGAGAATAAACTTGTGATAGAATTCCAGTCCAAAACCATGCCACAGAAACATATGGTAGAAACTAGATGGGAAAAAGAGAGAAATATTTACTGATCTTTTTTAAAGCTTGTTATATGTGAAAATCGGTTTGGTCCTGTTATATGCAAAAATGGCCTTGAGTGAACAAGCCCCCCGCCTTGCTAAAAGCACTCAGTGAACTTCACTTTTCCCATTAGAAAGCAGTACAACGAAGCAGTCCCGGCGCCATCTAGCAAAGCAGGCCTTGCCTCGTGAGGCAGCGACGTAGCAAGAAGAGCATGAGACCAGCTTGTTAAGCAGCTGATCACCTTCCTTGAGCCTGTTACCTCACTAAACAACACCAAGCTCTCTATAGCAGGTCCTCATGACACCCCTGAGCCAAGAATTCCTGCTTGGGATGCCCAGCACCTCACTTGGCTCAGCCGTACTAAGCAATGGATGTAGATAGACACAAGTCTACAGTTGACCAAGGGGGCCCATGCCACAGCCTACGTTCTGCAATAGCCGGATTGTAGGCTATTTACTGTCTGTTCCATTTTTAGCTTGATGTAACACAACTGTAACTTGTAATTAATGCATGTAACTCCTTCTTCCTATATAAATAAGATTGCATTATTAAAAGACGGGAAAAAGCCAATTTTTCTACATAGAAGCTCTACCAAAACAAAGGGCAACATTGTAACATTATAATTACACCATTGCAATAGCACACTATCGTGGACATAGGGTCCAATGATACCTAGATTTGTCTGAACCATGTTAAACCTTGGCTCTTCTTCCCTACTCTTCCCTTCATCCCTATTTATTTCACTGTTCTATTATATCTGAACCAGGTATAGGCTTGAGGTCCTGAAAGAATCCCCCTGTTGGCCAGAGTTCGGAGCATAATCAAAATCTAACGTCAACATTTTGGCACCGTCTGTGGGGATCTCACCTATTCTGGTTCATTCCTACTGCAATGGCCAAAGGAAGAGCTACTAGAGCCTCAAATGCACAATGCCATACTCCAGATGGCCATGTCTCAACAACAGACTCGTCTACTACTCCTATCATCAGAATAGCTGCTGGTATTCCTCCAACCAATTTGGTGTAATCGATTTTCATCGCTGATGGCATCGACGGACCACAGACCTAGCTTTAACGTCAGGAGAAACTTGAGAACATGATGGGAGAACTGACTAAAGCAGTTACGTCATTGGCACAAAATGTGCAGAGACAAGCTGAAACCCAACACCCGGGCTACCCAAACTAAGGCAATACCTAGGCTCGTTGCTCATAGGAGTAGACCCTGGGTCGTGACCCTCGATACAACGGAGACCAAAGTGTCTAGCAATCACCCAGCCAGTACTTTGGGGAATGGGTCTTGTTAGTTGGGGAGCTATTTCAGAAGATGGCTCAGTTGGAAGAATGCCCCCGAGCCCTGAGTGATCGATCTCATTGCGATGAGCGATCGCCACTTTCTAAGGAGATCGAAGCTTGAACTCTCCCTCTCAAACGTAGAGTCCCTACGATCCTATTATACAATGGGGATTCTGATCCATATGATCATCTGGACGCGTTCAAAGTTCAGATGGATTTGTAGACAACCGAACCCTTAGTTGTACAATGGGGATTCTGATCCATATGATCATCTGGACACGTTCAAAGTTTAGATGGATTTGCAAACAACCGAACCCTTAGTTAAGTGTCAAGTTTTTCCAAGCACATTGGGAGGTGTGCCTTAAGCTTTATTCAGAAGCCTCCCGACTCGCTCAATTAGCAGTTGGGAAGACTGTCAATAGAAGTTCATCAGCCAGTACTAAGCATTGAAAAGATAGCTCATGCCCCCTTGTCACCTCGCTTTGGTCTTTCAACGCAAGCAGGAGTCGCTAAAAGACTATATCGCTAGATTTAGACTCGAAGCTAATTCGATGGAGAATCCATCCGAAGAAACCATGTTGGCCACCATCTCCGTGGGACTTCCTAAAGATGGAAAGCTATACAAGAGTCTGTATAAGTCCCCGGTGAAGGACCTCATCGAGTTCTACAAGAGAGCTACTAAGCAAATCAAATGGGAGGAGACCTTTGACTCTGAAAAGTCTGACAAGAAGGATGAAAAGGCTAACTCCTCTCGTGGCAAGCGGAGGAGCAACGTGGATCAAGGTGACCCCTCCGAGCGGGCAGCCAACAAGCCCAAAAAGCCCAAGGGTGGACGACCCCAGTATTTGGATTGCGATGAACAGTTTAGCATCATATCAAACTCCCAAGATAGGATCTTTGTGACAGAAAGGGACAAGGAAGATTTTGGGGTACCCCCACCCTCCAGAATCCCTTACAGATAGAGAAACTAGGAAGAGTTTTGTGGCTTTCACAATGAGGCTGGTCACAACACAACAAATTGTTGGGCCCTCAAGGAGGTGATTAAGGACTTGATCAGAAAGGGACACCTAAGGGAGTACGTGGTACAGCCCCAAGATAACTCCCCTAGCCTTCTTAACACAATACCAACCAAGAGCCGGGGGGATTGACCTGAGTTCTATTTTGATTTTGTATTTCAAATTTTGGGGCAAGTGTAATTGTCATTCCCTTGATTCTATTGAAAGTTATTTGCTAATTGATTTAATGTCATTCATTTTGCCCCTTTTTGCTTCCGAGTGTTAGCAACATCCACAGCTCTCATGCGGCCAATTTCCTAAACTTTGTGAATGATTTTTTCTACCAACTATAACCTTTGGTCTAGTTAAGGCCCCCTGGAGCTCATTCCAGAGAAGAATTGATGAACACTTAACCAGTTGAGTTACGGGCTTACTGAGGCATGGAGACGCTCAAAATAAACTCACTTAACTAGTTGAGCTGCGGGCTCGCTGAGGTGTAGAGACGCTCAAAATAAACTCACTTAACCAGTTAAGCTATGGACTTGTTGAGGCGTGAAGAAACTTAAAACATACTCATTTAGCCAGTGCAGCTTCAGGCTCGTTGAGGCATAGAGACGCTCAAAACATACTCATTTAGCCAGTATAACTTTAGGCTCGCTGAGGTGTGAAGATGCTCAAAATATACTCATTTAACCAGTTAAGCTGTGGGCTCGCTGAGGTGTGGAGACGCTCAAAACATACTCATTTAGCCAGCACAGCTTCGGGCTCACTAAGGTGTGGAGATGCTCAAAACATACTCATTTAGCCAATACAGCTTCGGGCTCGCTGAGGTGTGGAAATGCTTAAAACATACTCATTTACCCAGCGCAGCTTCAGGCTTGCTGAGGCATGGAGACGCTCAAAACATACTTATTTAACCAGTTAAGCTGCGTGCTTGCTGAGGTGTAGAGGCGCTAAAAAACACTCGTTGTGCCAGCATGGCTACATGCTCGCTGAGGTGTGGAGACACTAAAAAACACTCAACGCTAGCGTGACTCTATGATAGCTAAAGCATAAAGAATTGACGAATCAATTATTTGCCTAAGGCAATAGAATAATCTCATAACTCCTTTGTGAATTCTATTAAATCGCAGCTTCTATGTGCACCTATCAACCTGGCCACGTAATCGGCCTGAACATGAGATCACTTGATACCAACTACGTAGCTACCATGAGAAATCATTTATTTAATTAGTCCCGAGGTTGGCCAAGACGCGGGATCACTCTAATTCGCAGTTCACTTGCGACCAAGTGTGCGCCCCTCTCACGTAATCTTTCAGATGCGAATAGATCACTCAGATCAATCAAACAACATGTGCACGAGGAACAAAAATAACAAGCAGAAAATGCAAAAAGGCAATTTTACTTGTCACGGGAGGCACAGCCTAGTACAGATGGAATGACAATCTTGGGAAAAGGCTAACGATTTGAGAACTAAAAAGTCTTAACTCCCAGCTCGCTAGGCGAACTGAGAGTTGGGAGGCTTATGTTATATGTGAAAATCAGTTCAGTCATGTTATATGCAAAAATGGCCTCAAGTGAACAAGCCCCCCACCTTGCTAAAGGCACTCAGCGACCTTTGCTTCACCATCAGAAAGTGGCACAGTGAAGCAGTCCCGGCACCATCCTACAAAGTAGGCCTCACCTCGCGAGGTAGCGATGCAGCAAGAAGAGCATGAGACCAGCTCGTCAAGTAGTCGATCACCTTGCTCGAGCCTGCTACCTTGCTAAGCAACACCAAGCTCGCTATAACAGGTCCTCATGATGACCCTGAGCCAGGAATTCTCACTCGGGATGCCCAGCACCTCACTTGGCTCAACCATACCAAGTAACAGATGCAGACAGACACAAGTCTACAACTGACCAAGAGGGCCCACCCCGTAGCCTACATTCTGTAGTAGCCGGATTATAGGTTGTTTACTATCTTTTCCATTTATAGCTTGATGTAACACAACTATAGCTTGTAATTAATGCATGTAACTCCTTTTTCCTCTATAAATAAGATTGCATTGTTAGAAGAGGGGAGAGAGCCAATTTTTCTGTGTAGAAGCTTTGCCAAAATGAAGGGCAACATTGTAACATTATAATTACACCATTGTAATAGCACACTGCCGTGGACATAGGGTCCAGTGATACTTAGATTTGGTCGAATCACATTAAACCTTGGGTCTTCTTCCCTACTCTTCCCTTCATCCCTGTTTATTTCATCGTTCTATTATATCTAAACCGAGTATAGGCTTGAGATCTTGAAAGAATCCCTCCGTTGGTTGCAGTTTGGAGCATAACCAAAATCCGACGTTAACAAAGCCAAAATCATGAGGAATTACAGTGTAGAATTCTTTGCAAAATTTGGAAAAAAAAGCATTGAAAAATAGATAAGATCTTGGTCGGAGTGAGAAAACAAAGATAACTTAAGGAACATATTTTTCTCAATGGAAATTAAGGGTGACCATCCAAAGTGATTATATGAACAAAATCTTACCCACTTAACTGCTTTAGTGTTTTTCTATCATTATGGTCAATTTCATAAAAAAATCCTTCTTAATATGTCATAACCCTACATTTGCAATATATGATTATGAATTATCAAATATGGTTCTAGAAATGAGGTGAGTAAATCTATCATTAGATGGTAGGATAATTATATAGGAGAAAAAAGAGAATGAAAATAAGTATACAAGTTAAGCAACTAAGCATCATAGTCACAGTGGAAATATCTTTCATAAAAGAATCACAATCACAAACATGAAGATGTTTGTAATATTTTGAGCAAGATATGAATGGAATCTACCTTCAAAATTGTAGTTTTGCTTAGCTTACAAGAGGCAATTTTTAAGCACTATACCCTGGTAGTGGCAAAAAAAATACTTTGTTAACATTGTATAAGTAATGTTGATATGTTAATCTCTTCACTACATCTTATGATAAAGTCACATCTATCTTACAAGATATTTCTAAATATAAATATTTCAGACAAAATCCAACAAATCCTCCATTGGCATAATTAAGCAGCACTTTTATAGAAAAGGATAATATTGAGAAGCAAAAAATGCAATGTGAAAGGAAGATAAAACAAAGCATTAACAAAACAAGTCATTAAATGCCTTTCCCTAACAACATTAACTTTTAGAAGTTCTATCACAAAGATGCAAAATTAAAAATATTTTTGCTTGTGTTCAGTTGTGTATTGTCTTTTTGCATTCTAAATAATGGTGTGATGCATATGCCAAATTAATTTTGCAAAGCATACAACAAAAAACTTCCTTTTAATTTTTTTTATGCCATATTTAGTAAGAAGACACAAAAAATAGGAATGCAACTAAAATACATACCTTCCCTAAATGCTTAAGGTGAACCAGTGTGATAATCTTCAAGCGAGAAGGAAGAAATCAATGCTTGTGGGAAGGATGAAATCAAGCAGAAGCCTGGTTATAGTCAATTCGTGTTTTGATTGACCACACTTGATAAAGCTTGAATTAAGCTTTAATGAATCTTGCAATCTTTGAATCGAGCTTAAATGGAGATTAAAGGAGCTTGAATGGATGTTCAATGGTAGAATTAGGGCTTGAGCTAAATACATCCTATTGTGGTCTCTACTTTGAATGGGAGAGCGAGCCTGATATGTTATTTTTTTTGCTTATTATAAGCCATTTAGAGGCAGTTACAGAGCAAACTGCCTCCAAATTAAAAAATTTATTACGATTCTTTAAACCATCCTTAGTATCAATATTTAGATGTGGTTTAAAGTACTGCTACCCCTTAAAAAAATTTGATTTTTTGTAATGTTGTCCCACATAAAAGAGGGGCCACATTCCATACAAATGTGTCATTTTATTTTGAAGGTTTTCTTTATTTTCCTTATTTTAGAGATCTCATAATTATATCAAATAACGTCATACCAATAAAGCATGTGTATTATTTATATAATTCATAAATCACACATATATAATTAAAATATTTCTTCAAAATATAAAATAATTTTCACTTTAGGCAGATGCACAACCAATTGAAATTCGCATATATTAGATCGTCATTAAATATCTATTAAATCGATTATCAAGATTAATAAAATAACCAACAGGCACAAATTCAATAAAATTTAAATATCAACATTAATTGTGCCAAAATAATATAACTTGAAAATTCACTGATTTTGTAAATTTGACAAAATAACATTTTTATTTTTACACTAAATATTGTCATTATAGATTAATATAATTAACATGTCAATGCCAAATATCAACCTCTAAACAATATTTTGTAATAAGAGCTTTCATATACAAAAATTGATTACAATTGGCTCCACGATAAGTGAATACACAATCATAAAACATATTTATTGTAATCATTTTATGATAGCCAAAAATAATTTTAGAAGCTTTTAATCCTCATAATTAGTCCCATAAAAAATTACCAAAATTAATTGCGTAAACACAAAAGAGCTAAAGGAATTTCATTCAAATATATTTATTATGAATATTCGTAATGCATATAAATGAAATCATGCCACATATTTTCTCATAATAATTAAAGAATATGCAATTTTTGTATATCTTTTAGTTACTATAATCCAGCCTAAGAGTCTTGGATTATAATAAATAAGCAAGTCAATTAATAAAAGTATTATATTTTAAAATTTAACACCGATAAGGCATTTAAGATTTTAGAACATAATACAAAATTGAATATTATATTTCTAAAATTTAACACTGATATGTCATTTAAAATTTTAGAATCACAAAATCTAATTCTACTATTTATATTATGATAAAAATATATTAATAATGTCACACCAATATGGGTAAGTACGTTAGTCAAATATAGGTGCCCTATAGTCAATTTGATTGAGCTCTATTGCATCTATAACTAAGCGGT
>JANHAO010013760.1:0-15673 GCA_026873985.1 Saraca asoca | reverse complement strand
TGGGAAGTTTCCTTAGCTAAAGGGGAGTAAAATTTTTGAAATTTCTCAGCCCCATGGCTGCCCCTAGGCCAAGGAAACCCAACAGATGACAATAGCAGCAGTAGCAGAAAGTGATTATAATAAATGTTTTCCATTCATTTTTTTCTTCTATTTTTTCCATTCTACCAAGCAAAGGGTTAAGGATTTAAGATGCTTGAAGCATACAATTCGAATCATTGATAAATATATTTAATTAAATTATAAAGATCTTTATACGGATTAAAGTAATTTATATGAATTTATTATTAAATGGAGGATATAAAAATGATCTTATCTTCTTTTGTGTTTTTATAAAGAAATTTGAATATAAGTTTATTATGATTCCTCTATATGATGATTTGAACAATATTGAAATTCTATGAAGAGCTTCCAAAGATGGTAAAATATTTAAAAATGAAGTTTGAAATGAAAATCTTGGAAAGTTAAAAGTTTTGTCTTAGCTTATAAATCATGCATTTAAATGATTAAATAAACATTTATCAATTAAATTACATCGGAAAGGTCTTAAAATATTTGTAAACAAATAAATTACTTCACTAAATACCCCTAATGGTTATTCGATTACTTGATGCTAACAAGGATCTTTTTTCGATCTCCTGATAATAACAAATAACTTAATGATCTTAAAGTATCATATTTTATTACAATTGGTGCACTAATGTGTCTTGTTAATAATACATATTTTGGTTTATCTATTTCGATAAGTCTATTAGTAAGATATAGTTCTTCTTCAAACAAAAGGCATTAAAGTGGAACATATATTTCATTATCATAGAGAAATAAATATATGAAATTATTTTATCCATGTGAGTCTAAATCAAAACTAATTAGTTATGGAGATGTAGGATTTTTATCCAATCTACACAATACTCAATCTCAAACTATCTTTTCATTTCTTATGGCAACGCTTGAAAAGTTAATTCATAATATTAGAATATTTTAACTCAAAGATCTCAAATAATATTATTATGAAAGGGAGTAAATAACATTGTACTTTTTTCCTTAATCAAGATTTTTATCCCATTAGACTTTTTTTGGTAAGGTTTTTAATGAGGTAGTATCACGATCGTATTACAAAGATACTTTTTACAAAATAAACATTCAAGGTGAAATGTTATAAATATTATCTGGTAGATCTCTTCTCCAAATCATTGTCAACTAAAAGTTTTGAACAACTAAACTACAAAATTGACTTATGTTGTTTTAGAGATTTTTGTCAACATGAAGGGAAGGAATAAACACACATCGTACTCTAATATATTTATTTTCCAAATCATTGTCAACTAAAACTTTTAACTAACTAAAATACAAGATTGATCAACGTTGTTTAAGAGATCTTTGTTGATGTAAGAGGAGGAATAAACATGCATTGCACTCTTTTTCTTTATCAAGGTTTTTGTCTCATTGAATTTTTCCCGACAAAGTTTTTAATAAGACAATTTGGCTCAAGAAAGGTGAATATTCAATGGAAAGTGTTATAAACCCATTGAATAATAGATAATTCACCTTATCATGAATTCATTGAATTGTTCACCTTATTATGAATGCATTGAATAATGAATAATTTACCTTATCATGAATTCATTGAATAATTTATCAAGTTATAAATTAATTGAATATGATTGGTTCACTTTTTCCTTTTTGTACATTCACTCATAACCTCCTCTTAATAATTCGCTATCATATTTTATATTACATTATTTAGTCATATAATTTTTCTTATGATTATAAGCTTATAAATGTGACTCATGTGTCCTTGTATGGTGGTTAAAAGTAAAAAAATAAATAAAGATTTATATTCCCTTTACATTATCTCTACTATATTTCATATTGTTTTTTCAATTTTATAACAAAATATAGCATTTTTTCATCTTTAATTTGTGTAAATTTTAAAATTATACGACGGCTTGTATAAATTTTAAAATTAAAAAGGCATTCTACATAATTTCATTAACCTTTTTATTAAAGCATTTTTCTCATATTTTTTAATATCATTAAAAAGTAAAAAAAAAAAAGATGGTAAAGATATAAGTCTAGATGTAATTAGCGGGCGAATACGTTAGAAATACGAATGATTAAATTTAAAACTTCCATTCATCAGACAAATTACGTATTTAGATGGAATTAACAGACCGTATACAAATGTGTTTTATTAAATCAACCGCCAAAAATCTCTCAAAAACAAAAAGGTGCCTTTTGATCATTGCCTTGGCGTTAAAGCACTATTTAAGAAGCACTAAATAATATTAGAAATATAAAATTTTTCAAAAATTATGTACTTTTATTTAACTTATTACAATTTATTATAAAATTTCAAAATAACTTAAATATAAATATATATTAAAAAATTTATATTCTCAATCTCAACAAAAAAGGAACTCATTAACAAAAGTTAATAAAAAAATCAGAAACCAAAATATTTCACATTCCTTAATAGCTGTTTGGTACTTTCATTACAGGATTTTTAGCAGATATGCTTGGACTAAAAAGACAATTACACCAGAGTCCCTTGCCATAAAAATTTACAGCAATAAATAAATAAATAAAAATACGGCAAATATATTAAATGAAAAATTTTCCTCTTCCTTCTTCGATGAGAAGAGTAACAAAGGAGAGAGAAAGCGAGTGCGGAGGAGAAGAGGAGAGAGAAACACTGAGTGAATGAATAAAGAAATCGCAAGAAACAGAGTGTCGGAAGGAGACGCGGTGAATGAATCTCATATAAGCTGGCAATAAATATCTTTCTCTGAGAAAACTCCAGCCTCTCTCTCTCTCCCCCTCCTCTTCTCTCTCTCTCTAGAAAGCCAAAGAGCGTAGCCCATCAAGAAAGAAGACGAAGACGACAGAAAGAGAAGCAACAGCAGCAGCAATTGTAGAAGTGAAATGGCAACTACAATGGCCTTTCTGTGATATTTTCCATATCATTTCACGCCATAACAGTCTTTTTCTATACCCACCTGGATTCTGCTTTCACTTTCATTCCAATGCTGTTCTAATATCCTGGGCATCACCCGAAATCGCACCTTCAGCCCATTTCTCCATTAAAGAACCAAGCTGTTTTTTCTTTCCTTTTTAAAAAAAGCATTGCCTTTCTTCTTCTTCTTCTTCTTCTTCTTCTTCTTGAAGCAGAGCCGCAATGCTTCCTCACAGATTAAGCGCCATCGTGTTGTTCGTCCTCGTCCATCTTCTTTTCCCTCCGTTCTGCTTCGGGATTCGGTCTTTCCCGACCACCACGGCTCAATTCACCGAAGCGCCGGATTACAGAAACGGAGAAGGTTGTCCTTTATCGGCCAACAGAAACTTGGTGTTATCCTGTGATCCGTCTCTGGTTCGCATAGCCATGACTCTTGATTCTAAATATCTCCGAGGCTCCATTGCCGCCGTTCATTCTGTGCTCCGACACGCTTCGTGCCCCGAAAACGTCTTCTTCCATTTCATTGCAGCCGACTTCGACCGGGAAAACCCTCGGGCTTTGACTGAACTTGTCCGGTCAACTTTCCCTTCACTGAACTTCAAAGTTTACATCTTTAGAAAAGGCAAAGTCTCCAATCTCATCTCTTCGTCGGTTCGTGAGGCCCTTGAAAACCCATTGAACTACGCAAGGAACTATCTTGGCGACATTCTCGATTCCTGCGTCGATAGAATCATTTACCTCGATTCAGATTTAGTTGTCATTGATGACATTGCGAAGCTATGGAGTGTGAATCTCACCGATTCACGAATCATCGGCGCTCCCGAGTATTGCCATGCGAATTTCACCAAGTACTTCACCGATAAATTCTGGTCCGACCCGGATCTTTCTCGGGTCTTCGCTTCCAGAAGGCCTTGCTATTTCAACACTGGAGTTATGATAATGGATTTGGCGAAATGGAGAGAAGGGAATTACAGCAAGAGGATTGAGGACTGGATGGAGCTGCAGAAGAGTAAGAGGATTTACGAGCTGGGTTCTCTGCCGCCATTTTTGCTGGTTTTTGCTGGAAATGTTGAACCTATTGACCATAGGTGGAACCAGCACGGCTTAGGTGGAGACAACGTTAATGGAGCTTGCAGGGATTTGCATTCTGGTCCCGTGAGTTTGTTACATTGGAGTGGGAAAGGAAAGCCATGGGTTAGGCTTGATGCAAAGAAACCTTGTCCTTTGGATAGTCTCTGGGAGCCTTATGATCTGTACAAGCCACAACTCAAGAGAGCAAGGGATAATCAGCCATGGAGTTTTTCTTCTTCAATATTGGTTGGATATTCACATGATTCATTGTGATTCTTCGATGATACATTTTTATGTTCAGTGATTGCTTTGATAGCTGTGTACAGATTGGATATTAGGAGAGGTATGAGGAGGTGGGGTTTTTTCATTTTTGTAATTCTCTTCCTTGGAATTCTTGTTCTTCACATATGAAATTTCAATTCTTTTTCCATATGGTGGGGGGTTTCCAGATCATGGAACAGTTTTGGTGGGACGTGGATGATTCAGTTCTTCGTATGGGACCATTGATTGTACTTGCCAAAGAAAAAGTGGAGAATAATAGACAGTTGTTCATTGTTTTGCATTTGAGTTTCTATAATGTTATGTTGCTTTGCTTTTCTAGATATTAGGCCAATGAATGAATGAATGAAACCTTTGTTGTTAGGTTTACTTTGCTTCAGATGTCGTCTTTTGATCGAAAAGAGAAATGGTTATAGTACGCACTCTAACAGTTATGTACGTCGGGATTTACATACTTTTATATCCCACGGTCCGCTATGTTTGAGAGAAAGTGGACCTAATCAAAAATTTTAGTGGCACATAAAATTTGGTCATTTCTATTTCCACAGAAAGATGTTATCTTACTCTAATAGGAATGAAAGTTTGAGTGGCACTCAACCAAGAAATGATTGAATTGAACACGGGTTCACTATGATTCAAAGCAAAGATAAAACAAAAGAGGAGAAAGAATATATGCCTTGCCATCTGCCAATGCTCAAAGGGAATCAATCACAAGAGTTTCCTTTGGCTTTGAGGAACCTGCAATATCCATCTCATCTCAATGTGATCGGAGTTATGGCTCTGTTAATTGGCAACAACTTTGGACCCCACACTCCACAGACTTCATGTTTAATGAAAAAGCTCTAGGCCTCATCATTGCTTGCAATTTATCTTGACTAGCAATTTTCTTTTTCACACATGTCAAGCCATGAAATCTGCTCAAGCTATAGTGAGCATCCAAGGAAGAAGTAAAATTACTCACAAGTAATTTTTTTTTATATAATGAATTTAAAACAAAGTTGGGTTTGAGGATTATAATGACATGAATCCTATACAAATGGGATCATTTCTAAAATTTTCATATTATCTTTATTCTTAAAAAAAAAAACTTACTTTAAAAAGTAAGATAAAATTTATCCTACAAAAGATTTCTCTTGAGAGATTAAAAAAATTGAAATTGCCAATTTATAAGAGAGTGATACAATTTATTTTGATCGGAAAATTAAATTTTTTTTTTTAGCAACTCACAACTGCTTCATGTATGTTAATTGTGTCACTTTTTCTCCTTAATTGAAGAACTCTAATATATGACTTAAGATTTACATATTAAAAAAAAAAAAGAAAAACCATTACTGGAACAATCAGATTAATTTGGAGTCTTATTAGATGAAAGTACCTTTACATAATTATGTGTGAGACTCGTTAGTCTTGTTTCTTGGTAAATTAATTTTATTGCGGGGTGGTGTCACTTTTTCATATAATGCTTCAATTTTGAAGAATGACTATAAAAGAAATTGGAATTTTGGATAAGTTTTGGTTTATTTTGTGGGGACAAAAAAGTGAAGTCATGGCTGGCACTTCACCTGCTCAGATGAAGTGTATTACATTTCTGATGGGAATTTCTATTCCCTTTTTGGCTTACGGAATTGGACTAAAATGGAAATTTTGGCCAAAGAAGATTCTGAGTACAAAAGCATCCCATTTGCAGCATATGAAGCATACAAAAACGGGGTCACCAGAAGCGGAGTGGAATAAGAAACCAAATGCAAAAGACAAAGATCACACTCCAATGTGTTGTTATTCTACTGGTTGACTCAAATATCACTCGTGATTTGGAAGTTTTCCTAAGGATTTTAAAGATATTAATGTTAATGATTTTGTTTATAGCAATAGTATTAGTAACACAAGGTAGAAGTAGTCTGTTGAACATATTCAAATGATCAAGTCAATATTTTAATAAAATTTCCATAATGGAATTAAGATTATATGAAAAAAAGATATTTACTAGTATATATTGATGTTAAACGTATCAATTAGTGTATTTTTGGATGAATGTAATGTTATCATATGTCTGTAACGTATTAATAATGTAAACGAGATTTCAGTTAGGTGGTTATTAGTATCATGTTATTCATTCGAACTTAAGTTATACCTTTGATCATATGTTGTATAAGTGATTATTTTATTAGACTTTCATTTGATCAAGTTTCGTACTCAAGGTGATCAATTAGACAATGTTGATTAATTGGTATTACCTAAACTACTTGTCGAAATCGATTCTTCAACTAATTCCAATTAATCGATTTAGATCGATCGTTCTGAAATTGTATCAACATGATTATACACATGATATATGAATGATTATTCACATATCCATATAAATATGTTTTATTAGCTGGGAGCGATTTTGATTATTGTAGTCTAACGTCAATTCTACAAATAATCAAATTAAGTATTTTTTGCAAGACTGTTTAATCATGGTTCTTCATTGCATATTATTTTATTTGTATTTGAAAAATATTAATTAAACAATTAAACTAACTCATAATAATCTCTCTTTATATAGGGGAATAAAATCAACAATTCTATGTCACTTATTCATGAAATGAGATAATTGTGAAGGGCTTAAATTATGTGAGGAGAACCTTTTTTTATATATATTTTGTACATGTAAAATTTAGAAAGAAAAAAAAAAAAGACAAACATACTTCTTCACGCCATCTCATACATACATGAATCAAATCAGCCATCCAATCAAGCTTAGGATTAAAAAAACAGTGTAACTAATGACCGTTTAGATGTCTCTTTTAATATCATTTTAAATATGCCAGTATAACATCACCATCTCACCTTCTCCATTGCTTCCAAAATAACGTAACCGAAAAAAAATAAATTCAAATACAACACATTATATTAATGATAATAGAACAATCAGCCTCCAAGATTCTTACGAATTCTGGCCACCTCTTGACCACTAATTTGGAAAGCCTTGCTCAGTACAGCATCAGGAATATTGGGCTTGCTTGCGAATGTGGCAACTGAGGCTACTTGTGTACCTGGGTTCTGGCTATTAAGCCCAGAAAGTGCTTGCACTGGGTTTCGACTGTCTTCATTGAATAGAAAATGGATCAACCCCTTTGGGAACACAAACGACTCCCCGGGCCTTAGGACTTGGGTAAAGGACCGGTTCAATGTGTCAACAAAGCCCACGAGCACGACACCTTTGAGGCAAATGGTGACTTCGGAGGCCCGCGGATGAGAGTGAGGAGGGACGATACCGTTCGGGGCGATGTCGACCCGGGCCAAGACCAGGCCCAAGGTGTTAAGCCCGGGTAGGTTAGCAGTGTTGGTGAGTGTCGCACTGAACCCAAACCCGGTGGTGTTGCCAGCCTTGGATAAAGCTGACGTGGCAAAATGGGATGAGGTGGCAAGTTTTGGGTTGATGCAAGGCACTCCATTGATGAAAATGGTTAGAGGATTTTTGGTGTCAGCAATGCAGTAATCTTGAAGCGGGTCAGGGTCGGGTTTGGATAGGTCCAATAGAAGGAATAGGGTTAACAATAATGATAGGAGTGTGTGAAAATGGATTGTCATCTTAAATGAATAAGAGGAAACAGCAATATATATGGTATAGATGTGTGGCAATTGGGGGCAAAGTTTAATATATAGTGAGATAGAGAGAGATAGCAGGTGATGGATGGTGATATAAAGCAAATGTGACATTATAATATGGGGTGATGAGTTTGAGTAGCTTAAGAGCATTATATGAGCAAGAGACAAGGCAAGTTAAAGCAAATGTGACCAAGTCAGAAAAAGCCACGTAAGTTGGTGAGCTTTAAATTCCATTTTCAGCTGAAAAGGACTTCATTTTGGAAAAAAAAAATTATTTAAGTAAATTATATTGACATTTGTTATGATGAATTTATAGAGATATTTTTTTTTATTTTTAAATATTTTTTCATTTTTTCGTCATAAAACGAAGAGAAACATATGTTATATTTGTTTTATTTCTAAAAGTACTCTGTCTTTTCTTTTAGTTACAAAATAGAGAGAAGTTTATGATATACTTTAATTTTATATAGGAAAAAAATGTGAATTATCTGATTTGGGTAGTTGTATTAATACTTATAATTATTAATTTTTGTAACCATCCTCAAAATTATTTATAAGAGATAAATTACATCAAACATATATTTAGTGAATAATTTAAAGGGATAAATATATACAATTTGATTCAAAATTTAGCGAAAAAAATAAATATAACATGGATATCTTGTAGTTCAAATTTAAAAATGATTTGATTTGTGTATTATTTTTTTAATTTTTTTATTTTGAGGATATTATAATCATTTTAACATGTTCTTGTATTTAGCGTGAGTAAGAAGGCAAATGATTACAATTCTTATATTTTAATCTTCATATTGGAATAATATAATGCTTAAATTTCATTTGGAGTTATGAAAAAAAAAAAAGTTTCACATGTATGTAATTTATCATTTATAAATAATTTTGGGATGATTGTAAAAATTAATAATTGTGAGTGTTAAATGGAAAAATTTACATTTATATATATATATATATATTTGAAGAAATATAATAGACTTTTTGTTATGTTGAAATTTGAAGTAAGAGAAATATATATTTTTTAAGTAAGAAGAGATGTTCATATACTTTCATCAAACTTGAAGGAAACAGATGTAATTTATATACTCTATCTAATCAAATGAAGTCCACCATTTCTAACCTCAGTGGTGCATTCGGCAATCGGCATGGACTCATCTAAGAACCTACTACAGGTAACAAGGTTGTTCCAGTTGGCAACCATGAGACGACATCGTTTACTATCGTCGTGGTCAATAATGTCCCATACTATTTGGTTCAGCCAATTCAATCAGGGTCCACAAGTGAGGCTGATTATTATTTTTCAGACCCGTCACATGTAACTTTCAGACCCTCTTTGTTACAGTGCAGCTTTTGCTTCACGTGGGCCCCACTTCATTGCCTTCATCTCATGCTTGATCTGATCACTCTCTTTGGGTTATTGGGTCTCTCTCTATCAACTTTTGAATGAGATATCTCTAGGTATGAATGAATGATTAATGGAAGAAAGATTGTTAAAATGGTTGTAATCTCATTGTTCTTATTCAATATACCCACTTGTTTGGTTGAAAGTCCATAATTTGAGTCAGCTAATTCCCCTTTCCCCCTTTAATTATTTCTTAAATTGCTTCTTTTGATCTCTCTCTCTCTCCTTTTTTTTTTTCCTGGTACAGAATTTTCTTTAACAATTACTTACCCTTTTATAAATTATGATATCTAACTGCTTCAACGTTGGCCCTCACCAGAAGGCTGTACTTCAATGTCATTAAAAAGTTAAAATCATCCTTGGAGAAATATACCATAAGGTGATCTAGGACCCTGAACTTTGCACCTTGCTCATGCTTTCGTGGAATGTTTGCTTTGTGTTGATGATTGGTTTATCATGTAGGATGTTTCCAGAAGTACGCCACAAGCACAAGCAGACAAAGCATGTTGATACAGTGTAAAGGTTGAGTAGAAATTGAATGGAAGGAAAGGATCAAAACTCACACGCACATGCACATGTACCTGCCATTCCTTTACTCATCATTTTGCCTTAATTTTTTAGACCCTTCTTTTTGTCCTCATTTTGTAAATTCTTCTTGCTCCTCTGGCCTTTTCAGTTGAAAATCCCAGTATTTGATTGTTTACCCTACTGCTTACTTGTTTTATAGGCCATGATGTGCAAATCCTTTGTGTTGGGGGTCAGAGCTGAGCAGTAATTTTCTTCTGCGGATGAATTTGTTGTAGATGAGCCAATTTTTTTGAAGATAATAAGGTAAACCCATTTGCCTTTTCAGATTTCTAAAAGATTAGTTTTAATTTTTATTCCCAATTATTGCTCTTTCAAATCTACTTGAAGATATGGTAAACCCATTTGTCGTTTTAAGAATTTTTAAAGATTGAAGTTGGATTTTTTTTTTGCAATCTATTTGCAGACAAGGGAAACAATCCCATTTGTCATTAGGATTTTGAAAAGATTAAAGTTTGATTCCTTCCCCAATTATTGTTCTTTCAAAACTATTTGGTTGATTGGATTGATGCCAATCAATTATTGTTTAAGTTTCAAGCGTTTGGGGTTACTGTGAGTTGTCCTTGTAATTATTATGCACATAATTTATTGATTTGTTTTTGTCTGCTATGTAAGCAGATGGGAGAGACAACAGCGGCTTCTACTCCTTCACTGCAAGTGTCTGTTTCATTTGGAAGATTTGGGAATGATTCACTGTCTTGGGAGAAATGGTCAGCTTTCTCACCAAACAAGTATTTGGAAGAAGTTGAGAAATGTGCCACTCCTGGATCTGTAGCCCAGAAAAAGGCTTACTTTGAAGCCCATTACAAGAAGATTGCTGCTCGGAAAGCGGAATTGCTGGCTCAGGAGAAGCAAACAGAGAAAGATCTTTCAAGATCAGAAGATCAAAATGGTGAAGATCCGAGCAACAATCTTCGCGGGATTGATTCAGAATTTGATGTATCCAACAGTCGAGGTTCCCTTGAAGGAGTTCTTCATCCAGAAGCCATTTCTATTGGTGAAATGGGTGGGGCCCATGTGGGTAACTTAGAGGAGGATTTTTCAGTTTCTGTAGAATGTCGAAGTTCATCACTTGAGGAAGAGAAGAGAGAACTGGAAATCAGATCAGACAGTTCTCAGATTGATAAACCTGAAGAAGGTATTTGCTTTAAAGAAGAAGAAAGTCTTGCAATTGAAACTAAAGATGCAAAGGAAATTAAACAACATGTGGAGGATGAGATAGGAAAGGCTTCAGAAGTTGAAGTGAAAGAAGTGAAATTGGATCATCCAAAGGAACCTAAAAAGGTGTGCTTTCGTACATAATTTGATCAAAATTATGTATATTTGGAAAACAGAACTGCTGATATCAGAGTTCATATTAATTAGAAGCTTGATTATTTGATTTCCTGGTTTCCTAGTTCTCACAATCTAGTTTGGACAGGTTACCTCCCTAAATAGGGAAAGTAATGCAGCAAAGACGAAGAAGAAACCTGTGCCACCTACATCTCGGGCATCCCCAATTTCCACGCCTAGAAGTTCGAGACTGGCATCCACTCCGACCAAAACATTGGCATCTACATCTACATCAACAAAAAAGCGAAGTTCCCCATCTTTATCTACAAGGAAAAGTACATTCACTGGGGAAAGGAAAAGGGTTGCTGCTAACGTATCTTTGCACATGTCCCTTAGCTTGGGTCCAAGGGATCCTGATCCGGCACCTACTACCACATCGAGGAAATCTTTCATAATGGAAAAAATGGGAGATAAGGACATTGTGAAACGAGCATTTAAGACATTTCAGAACAATTTGAACCAACCTAAAACTTCTGGTGAAGACAGAGCTTTGGCAAAAAAGCAGGTAATAAATGGACCAAGTGTTGATTATTGTTAATAAATGGTGGCATATTCTTGTCTTACTCATAATTCACGTGAGTATGCTTGCTTTAATATTTCTTGTGCAGGTTTCTTCAAGGGGGACGGAGCCAAGAATTCCAACATCTATGGCTTTGCGAAAAGAAAATGGAGGGTAATGTTTTTGATCTGTACTTTTACATAGCAATGTATTGTCTCTTAGATATATCTTACAAAATCTCCTTGAGTTTCTTGCATAATCAGAGAGCATTTTTATCAGTTGCTTGTCTCTGACTGGACCATCTCCTAATGACACCATAATTATGTTGATGGTTTTGTTTGGGAAAATTCTAATCAAAGACACTTTTGATATATGCTGAATTAATGAAGAGGCAGGAGCAAGTGATGATTGCAAAATTAATCATATAGTTGAAGAGAATGTAATTTTCCCACCATGGAATGTGGTCATGGGTTTATAGTTTAGAGTTTAGGGTTTTTGTGACCTTGATTGAAAATTTGCTGTGTCCCTATTTTGGGGACATAGGGCTGGGAAGAGGGTTAGAATTAAGCCATTTGGTGGTACTATGAAACCTCCCTCCTTTTAGATGCAGTTGAGAACTACCTTCTGGTGTCCAATTTGATGCAATTGTCATTGTCTTTTCCTGTTTCTGACTAACTATTCAGTTACCCAATAATATCAACTAACAACTCCCATCATTTTATTATCTATTCAATCCCAATTACTAATGTAGTTTCTAACTGTGCACAATTTTAAAATTTTTCTGTTAATTTATACTTTTAGAAGTTTTAGAAATTTTAGAAGTTTCCAGTTCTTGGTCCATGATTTGATCAAAGCTTTTTGGGTTTACTTATTCACTTGACTTAAATATTAGAATTATTCTAGAAATTCAAAATGGAAAGGAGAGAATGTATATCTGCAGGGGACATGGAAGCTGTCCTACATCTCCAATCATGGAGATAATAAAGTGAGACACTGTTACTGGGGTGTCTGCTGACTCTCTTAAAGTTGCTTCTGAACAGGCCAACTAAGGTTGACAATATGGATAAAAGAAATGGAAATGCTGTCCGAGCTGGCATTGGACCAGAGAGAGAGAAAGAGGTATGCGCTTACTCTTGCTGTGTGCTGCATTACAGTTTACGCAAAACCAAGGCTTCTATTAGGTCATGATTGCATTCTTTTCTTTATACCAACCAAAACATGCTCTTTTTTACCATTTTTTGTCAGTTTTCAAAGAAAACAGGTGAAAAGTCATATGCAAAAGAGTCACAAAGAACACGCCTTCAGCCGAAATCAAAGGTAGGTTTCATGTATCATAATTTATCTCCAAAAATGATTGACACTTCCTGGCAGTGGCACTGTTTAGTATGGCTGCATACATTTGTAGTGAATTAATAATAATTTCAAAGGGATACAGATCATGCCTAGTTTATGTTATAGATGTTGGTATGTTTTTTGGCTGGCCACTGTTATTTCAATCTAAATTTTATGCATCAATGACATGTCTGAACATCGTATACCTCAACACAGGAGGAAAAGGAGGCAGAGAACAAAAGGACAAAAAATTTCAAAGCCACACCCCTTCCAGCGTTTTACCGGGGTCAAAAAGTATCAAAAAGCCGTCCAGAAAAGGTATGAGTTATATATCTGAAATCTCCCATGTCAACAAGCAAGGCTAAGACTTTGCATGGCAATATCTTATCATCCAACATATGTTGTAGATTGTTAATATATTCCTACCAGTAGTTTCTTTGTGCTTAATGCCTTAAAAGTGATCTGAAAGATATTTTTTTTTTTTAAAGACACCCAATTAACTAGCATTCAGGAAACAGTTGTGCTAATGATTAGAAATTAACTTTTAACTTAAGTCAGCCAACCATTTTATACCTTGTGATGGTAGACCAATTAGAAAGATCAGTGGGACCTGGCTGTCTTGCTTTGCTGTAAAAAGTGAAACTTACTTATTGCCAATCAAATGAGCACAGTGGTTAGTGGGTCATATTGGAGATAACTGGTAAAATGTTCATTTTGTCCGCATTATAGCAGCATATCTAGAATTACAGCTCCTGTAATGGATTTGAATCCCCATAACATTTTAAGGAGTAAATTTAAGAGAGAGAAAGACATAAATTTACGTGATCCTTTGTATGAAAATTTCAAGTCCCATATAAATGTTCTGTCTTTCTTTCTCCGAACTGAAAGAAAGTGGCATGGTAAGAAATTGAAGGAATCCATATCCGTGCCCCTGGTCTTTCAAAACCAGCATGGTTGAAAATCCTAGAAGCATTAAGACTGGCTTCTGGTCAACTTTCTTACTTAGTATCATTATTCATTGCCACTCCAAAGTCCAGATCATGTTTCAAAGCCCTTTTCTTTATATTCCATTTAAATGAGCTATGAAGGATAACATTTTAGATAGCAAGTTGAACCTACACAGTTACTATATTCAATCTTTTCTGTGAAAATTTTCTTCTACATCTGTTATTGTATCGAATCTTCTTATGCAGGTGGATGTTAAGACTGAGAATCCACGGTAGCCCTTAACGGCCTATAAGAAAAAGAAAAAGGACAAAAAAAATTGAAGGTACATCAGTGGTCATGTTAGGTCTTTTCTATCAGAGGAAATGTTTGTGGCAGTAACACACGCGAAGCTAGTATAGCTTAGTCAGCAACGAGAGAGCACTTATCAAGACATTATATGTGAATTTCAGCTGCGAAGTCTTGGAAATATATCTGTAATAGCTGGTGAAGAATGTGAGGAATAGGAGGAAGGAGTCCTGTATCATTTGTTGGCAATAAATTTCTTCCTTCTATACCCCTCTTGGGCCACATATGAGATAGAAAATGTTGTATGCTATTCTGTAATGCTAGTAATTCATTGTTTGTTGTAATTGTTTGCATTATTACGTAACTCTAATGCGCTTCTTGGTTTGCTTCAACTGTTTTTGGGTGAATGGTTTGGTTTCCCACTGTTAAACCTAGGCTGTGAAAATGGCTGAGTTTTTGGAAACGTGAAAATGAAAATTAGTTAAAGGAAAAAGTTATCGGGTAATGTTTTTTTACACATGATTATATCTCACAATACGCATCACTATCTTTTAGATTTTTCTATTTAGGAGAACCCCAAGGGTCCTTATAAAAGATCTGATGGAAAAATATGGTCTTGTGAGAGATGCAAAATGTTGGTAACGTGACTTAGTGTTTCAGTTAAGTAGTTGTTAAATAATTGGTTAATAGACCAAGTTTTTAAGAGATATTTTTCTGTTATGCATGATTTTAGGAAGATTTTTTTTTATTTCTATTATGTTTCAACTTTATATATAGAGCAGTGATGTAAATAACAGGTGCTTGTAGACATCTTAGTATATTTTTTACACATAAAGAGTTCCTTCTTTTCTTTACCTTAGTATATTTTTCACATATTCTTTCATATTTTCTGTCTTGTTTTTGCTATATAACCACAGATTGGCTATCTGAGCTTTCTTCTTGAGGGACCTGTGAGTTGAGTGAATCTAAATACAAATCTAAAATACAACAAATTAAAAAGTCACAAGCACAATCACCTTTAAGAATGGAAATTGAAACCAATTTCTTCTAAATATCACCACCAATTTTTTACGATGAAAATTACTAAGCCTAGGTTGTTAAAATGACAGTCTATGTGGAAGCGTTAGATCTTTGGGAAGCTATAGAGGAAGACTATGAGGTGCCCCATTGCTAGCAAATCCTATGGTGGCTCAGATGAAGACTCACAAAGAGAAGAAGACAAGGAAGTCCAAAGTTAAAGCCTGCCTATTCTCTGCTATTTCAAGCACCATATTTACAAGAATTATGAATTTGGAATCAGCAAAGAGTATCTAGGACTACCTCAAAAAGGAGTACCAAGGAAATGAAAGAACAAAAAATATGCAGATACTCAACTTGATCAGGG
>JANHAO010013759.1:0-15691 GCA_026873985.1 Saraca asoca | reverse complement strand
TAATATCTAATCCACAGAATGTTTAGTGGTGGACGTCATAGCACTCAATCAAATTGGTCTAGGGCACCCATCTACACTAACAGAAAGATGACTTTAAGCATGCTAAGATCCCTAGTTCATTGTATGAGGTTAAGAAAACAATCACCAAACTTAGGCTCAATTACACTAAAATACATGCTTATCTGATGATTGCATGTTATATTGGGGGGATGATGAGAATAGGGAAACATGTAAGAGATGTCATACATGTAGATGAAAGGAAAGAGTTGTAGGTAAGAAAAAGAAACAAACCTGTATAAGTTTTATGCTACTTTCCAATTAAACAAAGGTTGTAAAAGTTATTATGTCTACTAAGAAGGCTAAGCATATGAGGTGACATGTAACTGGGAATTGTAATGATGGCTTAATAAGGCATCTAAAAGACTTTGAGACGTGAAAGAAATTTGACTCAACTCACCTTGAATTTGCTTCAGATCCTTGAAGTGTTCACCTAGGTCTAGCTGGTGATGGTTTCAATCCTTTTGGAACCATAAGTACAAATTATAGCATATAGCCTGTAATTTTGATACTATACAATTTGTCTTTCTAGATGTTTATGAAGCTAACCTTTTTAATTCTTTCAATGATCATTCTAGGTAAACACATGCTAGGGAACAACATAGATGTTTATTTGAAACCTCTTATGAAAGAATTGGAAGAGTTGTGTCATACTTTAAATTTTCTAAAATCAATTTTTGCAATAAAGTAGGGGAAATAAAAATTTTGAAGAATTTGAAATTATAGATCTGAAGTCACAAGAGACCCAGATATAGTAGAAATAGACTATATAAAATTCTAGAAATGTTTTGGAGATCAAATTATTGTTATAAATGTTCAAAAAATAAAAATTCATATTTTTGAGAATTATTTTCCATAAGACTTTGAAAATATTGAAACTAGGGTTATGGATATAGGATGAGTACAAAATTAAAGCCGTTACGAAGGTATGAAATTTAACTAATTTGTATTAAAATTTTGTGGTCATTGGTGATTGGTAAGTACATTAAATTTGAGTTCAAAATGGAAAAAATAGGAAAATTACTAAAAAGGAAAAATGGTCAACTTGTAGTTATTGGGAAGTTAACCTATTCTTTTCCTATTTTGCCCTCCCTTTAGCTGGCTTCTCTTCTTCTTCTTTTGGCTTCAGATCACCTAAGTTATGCAAACTCCTTCTCCTTTAAACTTCCTCCCTCTCTTTACTCTCGATCTCTTTCTCATCAAGTAAGCTCACTAACTCTTATTATTTTTTTTTTTCAAATTTTTACTACTGAATCTTCACTTCTTCTTTGTTTTGATATAAAAATCATGCTAATTCAGGATAAAACTCAAGTTATGAATTTGAAATTAGCTATCACTTTTCACATCACTATTTAACCCATAAATCAACTTGATTTTTCTGGCTTTTTAGAGCTTAAATCTATTAGATATAGTTAGTTTCTACTAAATGGAACCATAATCTAAATATATTTGAAAGCTAATGGACTCTTCTTTTATGTTCTTAAAGAGCATAGGTGGTATCGGTGAGATTAATTGTGCTTTTCTATTTCCAATTCTCAAGGTAAATAACTCTTACCATTCTTGTGAATTAATATATATTTCTTGCTTGTGATCTACTAAATATTTGATGATAGTTGATGGAAATGGGTTTTGTGATTGCTAGGAATAATTTATGATTGAATGGATTGGTTAATAAAATGATTAGTTTGTGATTGAAATAATTAGGTTTTGTGTATGCTTGTGCTATCAAAACATGTTAGGATGAGATCTTATAGTGTATGATTGAATTGGAAGTTGTCTTCTCTTGTTTTTCTGCTAATGCTTGAAATTTTTGCTTGTGTGATTCGAGTCATAGCTTTTTGAACTAAACTCGTGATCATGCTCATAGAAATCTAGTAGTTTTGCTTTTACGATTTGAATAAGAATTTGAACTAGATTTAGGGCAATTCAAATCAATCTTGCCTACTATGTTTTTCGATTTTACTTATGATCTTGATTGTGTCTAAATTTAGAATTCCTGAATGTTTGCACATTTTAACGAGTAGACTCACATATTTAACTAAATTCCTTTGAGTCGAATCAAGTCTTTTACATTTGAATTCTTTGATTCTGATCATGATTCTACTCAAACTTTTTCAAAGATCTTGATTGTATTTCTAGAAATTTCTGCATTCCTTGGCATATTTTCACATCTTTCTAATCTATATTAGCTTTTCTTTAGTTTAGTCTTAATTAGACCTTAATTGAACCTTGTGTGTCAATAAAGGAATCTTAAAAGAATAATTTATAAATGAGAAAGTATGGAATGCTTAAGAATGTGTCTGTGAATGTTATAGTACAGTTATTATGAATAATTTTGTTGTGTAAAGTGTGATAGTATTTGTAAGATATGAAATGGTGTGTGACACCATAAATGCCAATGAAATGTGATAAGGTGATATTGCTGAGGCGTGATGGGAATAATGAATCAGATTTTGGATTTGTGCATTATAAATTGATGAGTGGGATAAGGTTGGAATGGAGGAATAAGGTTGGGATTGTGCGGGATAAGCCTGGACCGGAATAATAAGAAGATTTAGATTTGTTGTTATGAAATATTTGAATTGTTTGTTGCCATATGGAATGTTGCAATATAATGTCATGTGATTGGAATACATAGTGAGCTAAAAGGTGGTCGGTGGCTATGAAAGCCTAATTTAGCACAATGTACTAAGATAACATAATGTGAATTTCTTCATATATGAATATCTAATAATTGATAATTGCTTGTGAACAATTATATGAGAAATAGTGGTCTAGTTGAGGTATGAATGCTCGTATATGTGCATGCTTTGTTGTTTGGTGAGTTCATAAGTCTAGTACATTTTATTCATTGAGCCCCATGCTCATTCTTTTGTTAATTATTTTTTTTTCATATTCTCAAGATGCTACAAATCTTGTTCCTAAAAAGTAAGATAGATAACAATCCAATGGAAATCACAGCTAACACATATACCACCATGGTCTTAAGTCCATTAGGAACCTACCAAATAAATATACACTACACCATTATCCTGAACTTGGTAGGATGTGAAGTACTACACAACATTGAAATGATTCCACTAGAACCATCCAATACACTCTTGATGATGGCCCTTGGATGGTTTGACCCTTAAAGGTCATCCATCAAGATGTAAACAATTTTGCTACCTTTTGAAAACTTGTAAATATAAAGGCCATATGGCTTAATTATAGTAACCTTCGCTTTTAACAATATGATAAGAAATAAGTTAATGTAATTTCTTTTGGATGCCCTATTCTTGAAGAGTGCATAGGGTAGTTTTGGAAGTGGAAGTAGGCCTTAAGATATAGGGTTAATAGAAGTTGTTTTGTAGTAATTGTTATAAATTTACGTACCATTTGGCAATATTGGCATTAAGCCTATTGGGCAGTGCCAGTGTATATTATATAATATATGTATATATTTCTTTACGAGTATCTTTATTTTTATTAAGTTTGCCATGACTTAGTAGCACACATAATATGATGAGATAATTCTAAGAAAAATCTAAAATGATGGTAACAGGTATAAATAGTAAAGGTTGGTGAATATCTGATGAGGGAGTGATATTCACGCTGATCATGACTTAGATTTTTGGGTCATGGTAGGTGTGGATATCTATGTTGTTTTAGTACGTGAAATGTTCAAAATGTGAGTGACACTAATGTGGACAATTAGTGATTTCTTAGGGCTTGATACCTTATCTGGTTAGATTAGACACATTGGATTAGCTTGCCCAACTTGTAACTTTGACACAACTCCATTGCATTTGCTTGATGGTAGAAAATGGTATTTTGAGGGGAAAAGTTATTTTCTTGGAGCAAATCATAGATTTTGATTGATGCAATTCACTTTGATAGGACTAAAGACTTTAGAAACCTTCCAAAATCACTATCAGGCACAAATATTCAAACAAGTAGAGAACATTAATGTTACATTTGGAAAGTTAATAGAAGGGGATGCTAAAGGGAAGTGAGCTCTGGCAAATAATAGTGAAGTGGACTCCTAACAATGGAAGAAGAAGTCTATATTCTTTTAACTTCTATATTGGGAGGCTAACTTGTTGTGTCACAATCTTGGTGTCATCTATATAAAAAAATGTTTGTGACAATATCACTTACATATTACTGAATTAAAATAGGAGGACAAAAGACTATTTTAATGCTCAAAAAGACCTTTAGTTAATGGGCAAAAGAAGGGATTTATGGCCTAACAATAACGGGAATACTAGCCATGTCTATTTTCAATGAAAACTGCAATGAATGATGTATTCTTTAAAAGTTTGAAAAATATAAAGATGCCTGATGGGTATTCAAGCAACATTTCTAGGTGCATTGATTTAAAACAATGTAAGTTGTTTGGATTGAAAAGTCATGAGTGTCATGTATTTATAGAGCAATTACTACCTATTGCAATATGTAATGTGTTATTGGACAAAGTGACCATAGTATTGGTTGAGTTAAGCTTATATTTTAAATAAATATGCAGTAAAACTGTTAACCCTGATGACTTCAAGAATGTCTAACAATAAATTGTGATTACACTTTGTCATTTGGAGATCTTGTTCCTCCTATCATTCTACACTATTATGGTTCATTTTTGTGTTTATCTATGTTGATGAACTATGATTGGGTGGCCAATTACAATATCGGTAGATATACCTTATTGAAAGGTAATAGTTAATTTTATACATTCAAGTCTAAATTGGTAATTCTCTTTTTTTTTTCCAATGATATCTTCCATTAGGTAGATATTTGGGACATCTAAAGTTTTATAGATGTAATAAGGCTTAACCAAAAGGTTCCATTGTTGAAGGGTATACATTTAAAGAGTGTCTTACATTCTGTTCAAGATATTTGGAAGGAATTGAAATAAGGTTCAATTTAATAAGACATGTTAATGATGAACCAAATGATATTGGATGTGAAGAAGTATCTACTATCTTTCCCAAGATAGGTAGATTGGTAGGTAATAGTTCTAGTTTCATGTTGACACTTATAGAGAAGATACAAGCACATTGATATATGTTATTCAATTGTAAAGAAGTTGATTCATTTATGGAGTAAGTATTGACAACAATATCCATTTTTTGTTTTATCTTTCCTAAGGTTACTAGGCCTAGTAGTTATATCTTTGATAATTACTCATAGGGAATTTACATTATATGTGAAAAGAAGGATAAGGAGTTGGACACATTCCTCTACTGAGATACAAAAGATAGCAAAGATTTTGTTGACTAGTTTTCCAAATGGGTAAATTGTAAAAGATAATTACTACAGAATTATTTGTTTTTTTTGTGGCGCAATTGTAAAAGATGATTTTCTTTTAGTAGGTTTTTGTGGATGATGTGACTAGTATTGTGTCAGATGATTTGAAGTAACTAGCCCAACGACCTCTTCCAAATGCCAGAAGGTTTTTGGCATTCAATGTTAACAAATATAAGTTTTAAATATTAGCTCAAGAAAATGGATTAACAACCCAAAATTCTAGAATTTTTATGACTTTTACAACCAACTATGTTTATAGCTATCAAGATGTAAATAAGGAGGATGCTAATTTTCCATATTATGGAAAATTGGTAGATATTATTGAGCTTAATTACTATAAAAAATTTGTGACCCTCTTTAAATGTATATGGGCTAACACTACTAATGATAGAGGGTTTAGAGGACTTTAATGTTGTAAATTTTAATAGATTGATTCACACCAGTGAACGTGAAAAGCACGAGCCTTTCATCTATGCATCCTAAGCTCAAATAGTTTATTTTGTAGAAGATCAAGTATGTCTAGAGTCAAGTGTTGTTGTTCATCTGAAGCCAAGAAACTTATATGACAATGGAGTGGATGTTGGTAGTAAGATGTGTGAGCTTGAATCTTTTACTCAGCAAGAGTTGAGCAATTTTTTTTTGAGAATAATGGTGAAAATATTCAATTAGTAAGGTAAGAAGAAAATGATGATTGCTTGCAAGGTGTTAATTTAGAAACCAATCTTGAGGAAGATGAGAATATGTTATAATAATTAAAGAATTTATGATTTGTTTCAATGTCAAATTACCTTGTTAAGGAATTTATGATTCAGTTTCATGTTTTAGATTATTGACATTTGTTTTACAGATATGCCTAAGTCAAAACATCCAAGAGTTTGGGGTTGCAAAGGAGCATCTAATATCCAGCCTATTCCTTAATAGCCCACTTAAGATTTTCTACTCTTGTTCAACCTATGCATTCACATTTTACATAGCCTATACAATCGAGTCAGCTTAGACAACCAAGATAGGCCACATAGCACACACATGCCTTATAGCCCACACAAGCCACACAACCCATACTGGCCACCTAGCCCACATAGGCCACATGGCCCACATAGCCTACATTGTCCACTCAACCCATATAGTTTGATGCTCTTGAGATGGAACACCATGAGGTTGAATAGAAGTCCCTGACATGAATTTGCACACTAGGATGGAAGATGTTACTCACACATCATTTTCTAGTGCTAGGATAGGGAAGCTTAGAACTGGATGGTATTGCAACATGATAGGTAATGACAATATATCATTTTCTATTGTATTTAAGTTTATATTGAAATAATATTTTATACTTATCCTAATAGATAAAGAGGGTGTGATTAAGGCCAAGGAGCTAAACATCGAACAAGTTTGGAGTTTAGATGAAGAAAAAGTTGTAATTTAAGCAGGGTCATCCTATATAAGAAGGAAGTGAGCTTTTTTTTTTCTCTAGGAACAATAGGTCATTTGGCTAGTATCAAATTTCTGATAGATTATGAGACTTGGCTAGCCATATCGGACTCAGTTAAAAATGATGTGATAGCTAGATTGGTGATGTATGTAATAGTTTTGATCAAATATTTATAATTTATTTCATTCTATTGCTAATGTTTTTATTTTTATCATATCCATACTTTTAGTTTCTAAATGATGAAATGGGCATCTAGTTTTCTAAGCATGTCATTGGGACATGGTGGAGAAATCATAGATTGGCTATGTACAACAAGCATTATGACCTTAACTTGATGAAGGAGCAAAACATTGATCAAAATTGCCTAAAAGGTATCACAAAGGAGCAATGGAAATGCTATATCCTCATCCATGATAAACAAAAACATAAGGTAATTAGTTATTTTTTTAACATAGCTATGCTTGCACCAATGACAAAATGAATAATTAAGTTTATTTATGTAGGAAATGTGTAAGTAGAATGCACAGAACAGGAGCAAGTAGACCATTCACTATAAAGTCAAAAGCATTTGCACGATTGAATGATGAGATGGTAGTATAACCATTTTCCCTGAGTAAATAAAAGCAAGTTCATATAGGTTCATACAAGTCAAACCCTTTTTGTTGAAATGACAAGAAAAGGAGAAAGAGTATCCAATTGGTTGAGCAAAGCTGTGGGATGCTGTATATCAGAAAAGCGATGGTTCATATATGAACGAGGAAGCAAGGAGCATGGGGTGATGATTCAATTAGATTTTTTATTAATTTCATAACATTCATTACTTGATATCATAATAAATTTTACATTTATGTAGGAAAGATTGAATGAAGCTTTGAGCTAAATGAACCTATCACAACATTCAAAACTATCTCCAGATGATGCTTGTGGAAAAGTGTTTAGGAAGGAGTATCTAAGCCATTTCCATGGTCTAGGGATAGGAGTTTGCTCGACAAGTGTGTTTGGGATCCATTTTCAAAGAATCTACTCTATTAGTTTCTCTGACACTAATACAATAATTTAAAAAGAGGTGGAAAGCCTAAAATCAAAGCTTAACCAAACCAAGGAAGAGTTGGCTGAAACAAAATAATAAGTACATGCCATCTTGGACTACATCAAGAACATGGGAGGGAAAATTTTACCTTATTTAGGCAATCAAAAAATTGGTAATTAATAGGTACATGTAGTTACAGTAGTAAGATCAAGCTTTTAAAGAATTTTACTTCACTTGGCTATCATTAGTTTTCTACCAATTGAACTACTTGCAATTAGTTTGTTGTCAAGTTCTATGACTATGTTCCAACATTAGCTAATTGAGTACTTTTGCTTTTAAAAGATTTGGTTGAAATGACTTAATTTACTAAATCATTAGTTAAATAATAGGGATGTACTTGTTTGTTTCATAACTTAGTTTCCATCACAGATTAAAAAAAATACATGCTTGAGACAATTCAGCTGTAGTCTTTATGGCTAAGAATAATAAGAGTGGTAGTCAAAATAAGTATATTGACATTAAGTACTTAGCCATAAGAGAACATATTAAGAATAAATTAGTGGTCATTGAGCAGATTAGTACTGAATTGATGATAGCAGATGCTTTGACAAAAGGCATGCCACCATTCAAGTTTAAGGATCTTGTAGAATGTATGGGCATTGGTCCTTTAGTTTGATTTTATTGTATGAGATAATGTTATTTTAATGAAACTCTACTTCAGTCATAATTATCTCATTTTGTTTTATATATGCGTATATACTTATTTATTCAAAAAACATCAATACAATTTGGACCTAGAATAAACATAGGGTTTATTCATTCAGTATTCTGGACTAATGTTAAGATACAAATGCATGTGATACATGAAAGATAATACTTATTATAAGAGGAACTATTACTATGATTTATGTATTTCTTTCTTACCTTGGTAAATTCTGGTATGTATATTGGCCAAGTGGGAGAATGTAAGATAAGGTTTTGCAGTTTGGATAAGGATTACCGGTGCAACAACCTTCTTTTTATTTAGGAAAAATAAAATAGTAAGCCTTTGTCTCATTATTATCTGGCCAATATAACAATACTATTAAGATAAGGATTTGTGGTTAGTTTAGATAAATCCTAACAACTAAAAAATTTGAAAGCTTCAATGATGGGCTGAATAATTATATAAATAAGGGTATTTAGGGTCCCTGATGCCATCAACTATTTATACAGAAGGTATTCCATCGTCTTGAGAGATTGAGAGGCATTGGAAAGCTCCCAAACGTAGTGCAAGATAGAGGAAGAGGCAGCAACCTAAAATCAATGGCTGGAGGTAATAAGTTCAATCCAGCTTCAACAACATCTTTTGTTTTTTTATCCTTAAGTGTATATAAAAACCTTACACTTTATCCCGTCTTGAACCTTTGATTTTTTCACTAATGACTGCAAGAGTGCTTGGAATTTACATGCTGATCTGGTACAATGAATCCAGAATTGCATTTCATGGTTAATAAATTAATTCTCCAATATCACCTCTTGTTTTCATCTTCTTCCTTCCACATCTCTACCCAGTTTTTTTCAACTTCTTCCAGCCCGAGAAATGAGCCTTTCCTCTTTGCATCTAAGCTTGTAGACAGTGTACCATAAGCAATTCCGGGAATGGGCCCCAAAAGTTAAAAAGGTTGTCAAGAATGGTAGCTACGTTGGCACATCCCATAAATGTTGCTCCTTAAGCACATCAATTACACGCAAAATTGCCAAACCCAACCCCATAGGAAACCCTACCGATACCAAGATTCTAACTATTATCCTGTTGAGCACTTCTTGGGAAATTTCATCATTGTCATCCTCATTGTTTTTCTTCCAGCTGAATGAATCACTGCCAACTCGGGCTAAGCATTTACAATTTCTTCTTGGGATTTTAACAGCTGTGAGTAGTATTTGCTTGTTTGGGGCTGCTGATTTTTGCAAATTTTAAAATCAAATCAGAATGTCAATTGAATCAATAACAATGGTGAAATTAACCAAATGAAATTTTTATAAATTTGACTTTAGTCAAGCTTCTTATGAAATCATGGATTAACAAAATAGGTAATATGGCTTTTATTTGCATAATTTCTTGATTGACTTCATTGGAGATGAGTGAACTGAGGATTGAGGCTGAGATGATATTGATGGGTGGGAAGACTGAAGAGATCAAAGATCTATTTTGATGTAAGTGAGAGAATTGTGCTGAAAATAAATATGTATGGAGCATTTCTTTTTTCTAGAAACTGACAGAGATGAGAATAATAACGTGAAGAGGGGAAAACCTTATGCTTATTTGAAGTGTCCAATATTAGTAAAAAGAAAAAAAAAAGAAAAATAGGACGTCCATGTATAAGCAAATTCATGCCCTTAATTAGTGGTATAGTTCATACATCAGTTTGTTACTACTTCATTGCTTTGTGAGATGCTGCTGCACAATTTGAGGAACAAACATGAAGGATCTAAATGGTGTTTATAATTATAGCATTAAAAGAAAGAGTAAATGACAGAGGCTTTTTTTGGAAACAATCAAAATGAATGGTGAAAGTGGAAGCAGAGGCTGGCTCATACGTGATTTTATATCAGGGTCAAAACATAGTCTTAGCCAAATAAGAAAAGAAAACCTTGGGATGCAATAATAATCGTTTTGCTTGAGAACTTCTATAAGTCATAAAAAATATTTAAAAGAGAAATGATTATCAATAGCTGGCAAAATCATTGATTGCAAATCAAGACAAATGGCAAACCTTAATTATGTATTTATAAATTTACTGTGATACTCTTGCCTTTCCATGCTTATCATATGCTTCAAACTCTTTTTTTTTTCCATGATAATCACGCCCATGTATAAGCAAATTCATGACCACCTAAGCTTTTACGTCACATGTTTGCAACTACTGTTATGTGTTATAAGGTCGAATGGACATAAGGATAAGATTAGGGGAAATTAGAAAGGTAGAGAATAAAATTATAATTTTGAACAGAAGCATTTTAATTGTTTGCGACTACGGTTAGTTCACACTCACATCTTTTGGATGTTTTATCTTCTGTGAAATTATAGTATTTATGACACTAGTGAATTTTTGTTTGACCTCAATATAATATCAAATTAATACAGATTTTTTTTTTTTTATAGTTTTTATAGGATCATGTTCAAGGTACTCCACAATCTTCACAGGATTAAAATTCACCCATGAAAGTAAGAAAATCTTCAGGAGGGAGCAATAAATATAAAAATACCACTAATTATTGCCAGTTATTTTAAATTACTATCTTGTTAATTTTTTTTTCATATGCATATATATATATATATAAAATAATTTTATGGCCTCAGGTACTTGGGATATTTAGATTTAAATTTATGATATATAAGGCAATCTATAATTCAACTTTTTTTACATTTAATGAAATATATTTCTAATTTATTATATTGATTTAATTATTATATAAATATAAATATAATAATTATTATAATTTTTCTATTTTAATAATAATTATATTGTTTTAATCTATCATTTTAGTACAAAAATATAGGTCAACTAAAAATTAAAAAAAAAAGTAAAAGGAATATTGTAAAAATTAAAAAAAATATATACTGTGAAAATTTTAGAGGTTGTCAAAATCACCTCCATATTTTAAAATAAGATCTTTCAAAAATATTTAGAGACGGTTAATAATTGCCTTTATCATTTAAAGAAAATTGGGTAATGTTTAGAGGTGGTTCACCACCTCAAAGTTTTTAAAAAAATTTAAAAACTCTTAGAGGTTGTTCATGACTACCTCCATTTTTAAAAAAAATATAAATATGGAAAATTTTAGAGGTAGCATAGAACCACCTCCAATTTTCTTAAAACAAAATTAAGGAAAAGTTAAAGGCAGTCATACCGCCTCTAAATGAATTGCCATTGAACTTCAGTATTTAAAAATGTTCCATTCGTCCTAAACTGTTGCTAAGTGCAACGAGGCGGCCACTTTTGTGGAGGTTATGCGAACCGCTGCTAAGTGTACTAGAAGGAGTTCAAACCGTCTTTAATTACAGGTATTAATCACCCTTGAATAATTCGATTTTTTGTAGTGTTGAGCCTTCCAAAAATAATTTCCAAGGTGAATTTGAAAAGGAAATTACTCCTTTAAAGAATGAGAAATTAGTGGTTCCAATTCATACAAGTAGTAAAATCATTCGCTCTCTAATTAGATTGAATCTTCTAAACAAAATCCATTTGATGGTTTTAGAAGAAAATGAGAATGATCCCTACACTTACAAGGAAGCAATGCCTGATATTGATAAGGATAAATGGATGGATGCTATGAAATCTAAAATAGACTTTATATACTCTAATTATGTCTAGAATCTTGTAGACCTTCCTCCGAGTATCAAAACAATTAGTTGTAAATGGATCTAAAAGAGAAAATGAGGATATGCTGGCAAAGTAGAGACATACAAAGTAAGACTAGTGGCAAAAGGTTCTAATAAGGTATTGTATGATGAAACATTTTCACTAGTTGCCATTTTTAAGTCTATCAGGATTTTATTAGCTATAGTTGCATACTATGATTGTGAAATGTGGCGAATGGATGTCAAAATAGCATTCTTATATGGATATCTTGAGGAAGATATTTATATGAACAAACTTGAAGGTTTTATATCCAAAGAAGAAGAACATAAAGTATGCAAGCTTAAAAAAAAATTCATATATGGGCTTATTTCAAAAAGTTGGAACATCCAATTTGATGAAACAATCAAATAGTTTGGTTTTTCAAAAAATCTAGATGAGCCTTGTGTTTATTAGAAAATGCAATCACATTTCATGTTCTTTATGTGGACAATATTCTTCTGATTGCGAATGATGTAGGAATGTTGTCAAGTGTGAAATTATGGTTATCAAACCATTTTTCAATGAAAGATTTGGGTAAAGCATCCTATATTTTAGGTTTAAAGCTCTATAGAGATAGAAGCAACAGACTATTGGGATTGTCCTGATCTACTTACATTGATAAAATAGTGGCCAAGTTCAACATGCAAGATTCCAAGAAAGGATTTATTCCCTCTTGACATGGAATCATTCTTTCTTAGAAAATGTCACCTCAAACTAATTAGGAGTTAGAAAGAATGAAAAATTGCCTATATGCATTTGCTGTGGGTAGTTTGATGTACGCAATGTTATGAACAAGGTCAGATATTGCTCATACAGTGAGCATGGTAAGTAAATGCTAGTCTAATCCTAGAGAAGTTCATTAGATAGCTGCTAAGCATATTTTGAGATATCTTAATAGAACCAAATATTATTGTTTAGTGTATGGTGGTGGTCCTTTGTCAATTGAAGGTTATTCTGATTCTGATTTCCAATCAGATCTTGATGATAGAAAACCTACATCTGGATTCTTGTTTACACTAAACAATGGAGTTTTCAATTAGAGAAGTTCCAAGCAAGATATTATGGCTGATTTAACAGCTAAGGCAAAATATATTGTAGCTTGTGAAGCTACATAGGAAGTAGTTTGGATTAAAAAGTTTGTGCAAGAATTGGAAGTTGTTCCAAATATTACATCTCCTAATATTTTGTATTGTAATAATAATGGAGAAATTGCACAAGCTAAAGAACCTCAAGCTCATCAAAGGTCAAAACATATTGAAAGAAAGTTCAATTTGGTGAGAGAGATTCTCAAACAATGTCATATTAATATTCTTAAAGTAGCATCAATAGACAATATGGTAGATCCATTGAACAAACCATTAACTCAATAGGTGCTTGAGAAACATATAGAAAGAATGGGTGTAAGACTTGTAACTGATTGGTTTTGAGTGCAAGTGGGAGCTTGAAAGAAATGTATGCCCTTTAAAGCCAATACTATTATTTGATAATAAATCTTTATTACATGCAGACATTATGAATGTCATTTTTGACCTTATATTAGATTGTATAGATTACATGTTAGTGATACATGATCATTAACAAGGAGATGCGTTTTTTTATTTCCTTATATTATTAAAATAGTTCACAACATGTGAGTTTTGCCTAAGACACATTACACACTACATGTTGCTGTTTGTTGTACTATTATATGTGATAACGTGATGTGTCTCAGTCGTGAGAGTAAAAACTCTTAATAACATTGCAGATATTTATGGAGGGACTGACATAAAATTCTCTACAACCGAACACTGTTATTGTTAATAAAGAGTTATTTTATTCACCATTTACATGAAGTCTTTTGACAAGCGAATGTTATTAAGTTTAATGTTGAATTTCTACAATCTTGACATTGTTGACTATTGATGCCTATAAAGGACTATATATCGACATGTTAGATTATGTAATGAAGACATGTAGATTTATAGTCATTCAAAAAGGGATCCATCATTTCTATAGTAGGAATGAATATTTAAGTAGTGTCACTTATTTGTTAGACAAAAATCTAGCCGCTCAATTTGGAAATTGTTCTTATAATAATTTTCAATAAAACAATATATATGTGTATTTTTATAAACTATTTTCTAAATTGTTTTTATGTCCAATCAAGATAGTATGATACATATATAAGCTATGAATGGATAGTGCCTTGAGTGGTTGAATTCATATGGATTATATATAGAATATTGATGATGTAAGGATTGTGTAAATTTGTGAAATGGTCACATTATTTTCTTTGAGTTAAACTATGTAAATTTGAGTCATTTCTTCGGTACATCCAAAAGACACACTTGTAATAAATGGATACATGATTTATTTCATAGTTCTTGTACCTTATTAATGACCCTAATTGAATAAAAAGAAATTCAATTAATGCTTTATGAAAAGGAAGGTCATGTGAACCACTATATAAAGGGCTTGAGAAGCTCTTGTCAAAAACATATAGACTAATCATTTTCATCTCTTTCTAAAGTAAGCCATCACTTTCTCTCTAAGGCCCAAAGGATATGAAAATTCAAGAGCATTGTGTGTAAAATTTTGAAGGTTTTTGCACTTGTGAAATCTTAGTGATGTAACAATTGTTTTTTAATTTTAATCATGTTGTTTATGTGTTCGATCCTTTATTTCTCTGTAGAAAAGCAAAATTTTAAATCCTTATCAGATAAGGAAAATCATTATTTTCTAATAGTTAACTGATTAAATTTGAAATATTTGATAAAATTAGTTGTTTAACTAGCTTATAAATATTAAATGATATAAATTGAACTAATTTATAAATATTAAATGATATAAAAGAATATGTTAATATCCATAGATATTATATAGAGTAACTTAATTTATATTTATTTTGAGGTCAAAATATATTAATCAAGATATTCAAAATAATAATAAAATTACTAAAATTTAATTAATTATATTTTATAACATAATATATTTCTTTATTTACTTACTTATTTTAATTTATTTATGTTGAATTAATGGTCATAGGACAAATATACAATGATATATAATTTTTTTTGTCCTCCTTTGATTTTGTGAAAAAAATTTGAAAATAATATGATATTAGAATAAAAAAGTATTGAAATGAGAGTTTTTAATTAATTAGGACATGAATTGTTAATTAACAAAAGAAGAGAGATAAATTGGAAAAAAAAAATAATTGAAGCTCTATTTTAATAAGCTATATGCTACTTGAAGTAACTTTTTAAAAGAGAATTTTTTTTAAAAAAAATACTAATGCACCAAACACTTATAAAATATTAAAAAGATCTGTTTGATTAAATCAAAAAGTTAAAATTAACTTTTTTTTAGTGTGTCATGTTAGAATAAAAATTCTACATATATGGGACCACACATGTAAACATTAAAAATGTATGACTATTATTTAATAAGCCTAAATAAAGTGGTCTAATTTAGGAATAAATGTTAAGGCTTAAGGGATAATTTTGTCATGGAATTAATGTG